>JAQFVV010001210.1:0-94192 GCA_028023455.1 Epiperipatus broadwayi
GTGGGATTAGACTTCGAAATCGTTTTGACATGATGTAAGGTGATGCGAGTAGTTAAAATCAACTTAAATAATCGTATCTGGCGCCCCCTTATGTGGATCGTGAATAACTGTCGATGTAAGAAAAAAAATAAAGCCTTACGCTATGTCATGTTTGTTTCGAAGCCCGTAATCTCGGGATGGTGAGGGGTCCCGCTTACAATACTAATATTTAAAGAGTATAATTAATATCTGTACTTATCTTCAAAGTACCTATCATTTCTTTTTAAAATGTCCAATTCATATAAATTCTCTCTTATTCCTTTTTTTTTCTGTATTCATTTTTTTAAAAGTATCTTTTACAAAAAAAAAAAAAAAGTCAAGAAAGTTCTAAATATGTTATAGTCATACACTGTCTGCTATTTTAAACTGGTATTGTGTGATACATACTATTTCCTATTATTTTAAGAGAAATATAAAATGGATTTTCTTTCACCCTTAAAATGCAAATAACATTCAAAACTAAGCAAGTTTACAATTGTATTTTTTAAAAAAAATAAATAAATAAAATTAAGGCAACAATGGTTTCTTTTGATCTTTATTTTTTTTTTAAAAAAAAGTATTTTTATCATCTTGAGCAAAATGAAAAGAAGTAATTGAATGGTATTATTGTTTGTTTAGTGCAGGAAGTGCCAAACTAGACTTGATCCAAGGACTCTGGGTAAACTGCAAGTTCGTATTAGTTTTTGTGGAAAATAAACAGCCGCTTTACAAGCAGTTGCCCCGGGTTAGAGGGTTCGCTTCCTGGCTGATGCTATGACACATGAGAAAAAAATAATAATTAAAATGTAGATTTTACCAATTTTTTTTCTCCAGAAGATTAAGTTAGCCTACTGAATTTTAAATAGATATATGGAGTAAACATGCCCCGAAAGCCTAAGCTAAACTTTGTTATTTGTGAAATTTTCATTAACTTCACCTATATACATTTAAAACAGCATATAGTATAATTTCGCAAATCATTCTAATAATAGAGTGGTTTAGCAACTATTTGGATGCTATATCCAGCAAATTTTCTTGACAATTAGCTTATAATTTAAAATACTAACTGTAGCTATATTTTATACTGTTATTCCTCACTTCTCTCAAATTAAAAAAATTCTTACTGATTAGTCTTATATAGGCTTTCCAGAATATGTTTTATCTTAATAAATGTATATATATATATATTTAATAAATGATTTTGTTGAGTTCATTATTAAACTATTGTTTTTAAAACAGGCAAAACTCTTCATACAATAGTGCCACTCAGTGCAAGTCAGAGTAATCAATGGATGTCAGAAGGCTTGTGTATAAACTCCCTATTTAGTGCTTCTCATCCAATATCCCCAGACTAGTTTCTAGCTTGTGGCTTTCATCAGTGAGGAGCACAAGCTTTCTGGCAACCATTGATTACTACTGGCTTGCAATGAGTGGCATTACTGTATGGAGAGTTTTTTTTAATATTAGTTATGAGCAAGCATTAGAAATGGTGACCATGTGATGTTTAGTAGCTTAATATTGTTTTTGCAAAAAATATACAAATATAATTTTATATATACAAATAAAATTAAAAAAAAAACAATAAATTAATGATTTTTATTTTTATTTTGAAAAAATTAATTTATTTTGGGAAAAAATAAAATTGTTACTAATTTATTTATTTAATTAGTAAAAGAGAATAGATTTTCCATTTCTAAAATAAAATAAAAATCTTATGTATGTATCATTAAGACATTCGTCATCATCAATGATGATTTTGCTTCAATGTATATACAATTTTATATTGCATCAATAAATAGAATTAAACAATTGCTTCATAGATTACATTAATGTGATTTACTAAAGTAATATATAAGGTTAAATAAATAAATAATTCATTTTTATAAAAAATAACAGAAATGTCTACAATGCAGATATAAATATGATATAAACGTTTCTATCAAAATGTACTTACACTTCTTGATGCTATATATCTAAATAGTGTCTAAAGAACTTTTAAGCTATTCTTATGGAAAACAACCGTACGTATTTTGAGATATATCATCGAAAAGATATTGACCTTTCACTTTCTTTCAAAATGTTATGTTTAATTTAAAAGACTTGAGAAGTCATGCTACATCATTCTCATCTTTTTCAAATCAAAATTAATATATATGGCTTTCAAGATTTGGATTATTATCATCATTATTTTCATTAAGATATGCCAGTATTGTCTAAAAACGTTTGCATTATAAGATAAGCATCTCAAAAAGTCTAAATAATCTGCTCTATGATGTATCCATTCAAAATAACAATAGAATTAAGAAAATATAACATGATTGTAACAATTCTACTATAAAATTTTATACTCATGAGAAGCAGTCTAGTTGATAGATTACTTTTATGGTTACCAAATATAAACTATGTCAATGATGTGAAAATATGAGAACAATAATCCAATCATATGGCCTGCTTACAGCATTATGACACAAGAAAGCAGAAACTTTACTATCTGCTCATAAAGTTTATGACTGCCTTCTATATTTTTGTAACTAGAATTGTTGGTAATACCAATTGTTTTTTTTTTTAAATTCACATTGATTTTTAACCACAATTAATTCTAGAAATTTTTATTTTCTTATCTTTAATGAAATTAATTATTAATCTCAAGATTGATAATTTTAAAATAGAAAATATTTCATTAGTTTTGTACACCGATACTTCAATTAACCTGAGACCAAAATTTGACCTTTTTAAACACTTATCAAGTGCTATATCTTTCCACAGGTGTATAATTAGTCCTAGTTTTTTTCACTGTATATGTTTGTATTTTTATATCAGTTCTATGAACATCAAAAATATAATGGTAATACGACAGCATTATTTGGTTCACCCAACCTCTTTTTATATATATTCAAAATAATGTTTAAAAGCTATAAATGAATTCAAATTTTAAAATAAAGGTTTAACCTATAAATGTATTTTATAATTTACATTATAAAAGCAGATTATTAATTATAAGTTTTCAAAAATAATTACTACTAAAAAAAAAGCCCCTTTTTAAATAAAATAAATGTGCTAAACGATTACTTAGAGATAATCCAGATCAAACAAGTAGGAATATTTGCTAAAGTCAGCATTGTTATGTGTATTGAATGGAATAAACCAGTTTCTGTTGGTTCGCATTTGAATCTCAGTAAATGACAACCTGACTTAACAGAAATTGGAAGATTTCCCACATAGTTTGCTTTAAATAAATGTTTGTATTTCAATAGTAATAAAAACACGTAGCTGTCTAAAAAAATATGCATATTTTAAATTAAAAAAAAACAAAAACAAACAAACCCAGCCACAACTCTAATGATTTTAAATTATAACAATTTCTATAATATACATGACGTTGATTCGATTTTTTTGACAGAAATATCATAAAATAAATTAAAAAAAAACAAAAACATTGGAGCTATTTATTACATACACACGGATGTATGAATAGTTTATTAATGTGGGATGTTATGCACATTTTAAAATATCAAATTGCCCTGACTACACTGTCAAGTCTCAATATAGAATCACCTCTAATGTCTTTTTTTTGGTAATAATGAACCTTGTGGCCAATGAAATAGTGATGTGAGGGATTCTAGTACTAAATACTTTTCAGATCAATTTTTAGGTGAGTAAAATAAAGTCTGTTTGATTAATTAACTAAAAGTGCTGTGCTGTTATAGCATGATTTCATGATCATCTGATTATTCTTATGTTTAGAACCTTATTAATATGATTCATAAATAGTCATTTAAAAATAGTATTGCTGTTCGTTGCTACGGATTAAAAAAAGTATTGTAAATAATTTTAGCTCTATTTAGCTCCTTAGTGGTTTCTTTGTGAAATCTCTTCATTTACTGAGTTTTAATCTAATAGAGAATTGTCATAAATTTTTTCCTTTAAGGTTGAGAAGCATGTCTGTTTTTGCATATTTAATGATAGTTAGCATATTGTTGACTTAAACTCAGCATGCAAAATTGGACATTTAATAGCTACATACTGAAGAATTCTCAGTGTCCGTGTACACATAGTTATTAACTTGACTACTGGGGAAAGTCCAGGATATATCATACTAAGCAGGAAAAAGCAATGATCACAAGAAGAAACAGAATCAATGATAAACAGAAGCAGAATGGCTAGAATAATTTTGAGCTAATCTTTTTATATCATTCATTTTTCTTAATTAACAAGCCCACTTATTTACCAAATTTTTAACTTAACAAACCGACTTGTTTACTAAATTATTTAATTTTAAAAAACCAATGCTTACCTGTTTACATCTTTTTTAATTAGATACGCCAGTAATTATTTTCATCCATTCAGTTTATCAAAACTCCATAATTAAGCTAAGCCAGTAAATATTTTCATTCCATGGATTTACAAAATTTTTTTAATTAGATAAATCTGTTTGACACTTGAAATGTTTTTAACTAAAATCCAATATTTTCAAAACCAGAAACAAGGTTTGCAAAAAAAAAAAAAAGATTTTTCAAAAGTTTAACTGATTAAAAAACAAAATGAAATAATTGAGAAAGTTTTATAAATGATTATTAAATATTGTTCCTGTGATATAATTCTAAACAGATTTATTTGAAATAACTTTACAATAAAATAGTTTTTTTATATTTTTTTAAACTAAAATAAAATTGACTAAAATTTATGTAAGGCTTTATTACAAACATTTCTCAATTGGTAACGAGCTATGATTATGAGAACTTAGACTTCCCGAAACTCTCAGATGATTAATTAAGACTATTACTTACTGTACTATATAGCATTATTACATGTGCATAAAGCACAATTATAGAAGTAAAATTAATTATATATACAGATCTTTGTCAATGGGTGCACATATAATACAAACGTATATATATAAACTTAATAAAACTTATGAAAGCTGAGTTTGACTTATACGTTGCCAACTACTATATTTATAAAATAAATTATGGATTGAGATAGAAAAATTACTATTATGTATATATATAAAGGGAGAGCATAATATAAATATAAAATTAAGTATACAATGGTTAATTATATGTTTAAAATACATATATACAAACAACAAAGGGTTCAAATTATAAAATTATCATAGAAAAACCTTTTTTGGCAATTTATGTTTTTTGCCCTTTTCAATGTCTCCAGAATACTATGATTTAAAGTACATACAGCGACATCTATATCAATACACGAGAGAAGACAGATAAACAAATTAAGTATTATAGCAATTACATTGTTTAAAAATCCAATTATATTAATTTAAATACAATGACTAGTTTGAGATTATTTTTAAATTAAAAAAAATTATCATTAACTTATTATAAAATGTTTTAACCTTATATTTGAAAAAAAAAAAAAATTTGCTTTGGACAAAGTTTTTATGAAGGATTTATTTAAAAAGGAGAAAGTCAAAACTTTGTCATACAAATGAATTTGAAAATCTTTCTTTTTAAAACGTAACAAACTAAGAAAGGGTTTGATGAGAAATTAATAGTTTTAAGACATATATTTGAATTATGAGAGTTTTTTTTAAAAAAATATGACTTTTCGTTTTTCTAAGTAAAATAATACAAATGTTTGAAATTTTTTAATAAAACATTATCTTGCAGAAAAATATTGCATGAGAATAATAGATGCAAAAAGTAATTGCATAAAAATGATGGATCATAAAAAAAAATGTTTTCGTTGGCACTGATTTTAATGGATGCCAAAAAAAATCATTTTTATCCAATGGATCAAGACTTCACTTTATATTTAACTAAAGTATTTGGTGCTTATGATTTTTCCCACCAGATACCACTACAAAATACACATAAAATAGATATAAAGGTCATAGAGTTGACGAAGATTATGTTGTGGAAATGGGATGGAGCAGAATATGAAAAAACTTAGACTGGGGAATGGAAAATAAAGTGACTAATAGGTTTTTCTGGACATAATTGTTGAGAGATTCTTGACTCTGTTTAACGAGAAGCTACAGTACATCACATCACATCAAAGAAAGAGTAATAAAAACAAACTGTATATATTTATTATTGAATATATGATAACAACTATATTAAATAAATTATGTACAATCATTAAATACTTTTTAAATTAATAATCTTATCTAGTCATTAATTTATTATAGAAAATTTTTAAAAAATAATATTTATTTGCTTATGACAAATTTTATTATTTCAATTACCTTAGAAATGTTAAAACTTATAAGAAAAATTTACAAACAAAAATCTCTCTTTTACAAAAAAGGAAAAATCTCTTTCAAACTTGTAATAAAATAATAAAATATTGATGGTGTGGTTAGCATTTTTAAAGTAAAAATAAAAAGTGAAATAGTTTCTAAATTATAAGAATTAAAAGAGAGATGACATAACTCATAATTACTTTTTTAATAAAATAAAAATATTGATTAAAATTAATAAAAAAAAAACTATCTATGTAATTGTGATTTGTTAACAAAGGGTACCAAAAAAGAAGTTATTTTCATACACTCATTTCACTTTGTAATGTAAATAAATTCTTTTCAGTGTAAAATATGAAACATATTCATTTTATATTATTTTGGTTGCTAAGTATTTTACTTTTTCTAAATAAATGGCAGAATAGATAGGTCATTTTATATTTGTATAATAAATAAAACATAAAAATAATTTATATAGCTAAAATATATATTATTTTCATTTTTGCTTATTTTATTTCTTTTCTAAACAAATTATTTTCATGCTTTCTTTAAAATACTTTCTGCCATAAATTCAATAATATATATGTTTTATTTCTCATTAATTATTATTTTTTTGGTCATTGATATGTATATTTCTGTTTTAAAAAACAGGCAAAACTCTCTATACAGTAGTGCCACTCAGTGCAAGCCAGAGTAATCAATGGATGCCAGAAATGCTGATCATGTGATTTCTGCCTATGGTTGGTGTAGATAACATTCTTTAATAGCTCCAAGTACTTTATATAAAATGAAAGTAAATATTGTTTTACTTTAAAAATGTTTTGGAATAAGAAAATATTGTTACTTATTTTGATTGGAATGATTTTAAAACATATGTGTACACTTATTAATTTAAATAAATAAATTTATAATAATAACATTTGGATTTTTTTTTAATAGTTAAATATGACTGTGTTGTTTATGATCAGAGATGTATTAAGACTGAGTGAATGAAAATCATGCTTGAGACAATTACACAGAGAGAAAAATTGGTCAGAATGCTAATTTATCATAATTGAAATCTATTCGAAATTGATTATGATCATTTTAGAGTAATAATAAAAATTTAGGCTCAAGTGCATTAAAGTTCTATAGTTCACTTCCGATATTTAAATATCACTGATCAATTGAGCAACTAAGATTCAATTCATTTTATTATATTAACAGAATTAATTTTTTTTAAAATTAAATAATGTCACTAAAACTTAGCAAATAAAATACAGATAAATATGAATTTGCTAAAAGAATGTAATATTTTTAAAATATTAAATACAAATAGAAAATTACTTCTGTGGTGAACCTATGGTATTTAAAAATTATTTTTTAAAAATACAATCATTTTCTTAAAATAATACTGTTCATAGACTTATGATGATGATGATATAAAATCTTATTATCACTATAAAATATTTATATACATAAAATTACATAAATATAATTCTCTGATTGTCAAATACCTTTTAACAGTTACAGATATTATCATTAGTTCTTCACCAAATCCATATACACCTGGGTCTCTTTTTATGCGGACTTATTTAACACAATTTTGAAGTTACATGATTCACATTATACCTGAAGTCAAACTCCGATAATGCGCTATTACTTTAAATAATAAATTTTGTGCACTTACATCATATTGAAAGTAATAGCACATTATTGGAATTCGACTTTCATCTTAGTAATTTCAATATTTCAGTGCTTTATAATAGTAAGATTTTATGCAATAATGAAATTAAAATCATGATTTCCACATTTTATGTATATACACATTAAATTTTACAAGATTATAATGTAAATTTGTTCAAACATTGTGCGTGTTAATTTTGCATTTTAAATCACATTCTGTTTTTGCTTTTTAAAAAAGAACGTAATCAATTATTAATCATTTAGTGTTCACAAGTTTATTTTTAAAAGGTGAGTAATAGCAGTGGGCACAATTAAAATTAAAAATTAAAGACAAAAATACGAATTTAATTTTTAGTTGTTAGATTAATTACTAATTACGTTGTCACCAGAAAACCATTAATTAACACAACATGAGAGTGACGTTGGCGCTAGTTGTATTTCATCTTGTGAAGAATCTGATTTTTTTATCAGTTTGCAAACGAACCTGTTTACCGGCAAATAGCGATAATAATTAAAACATGTATAAAAAAATATAAATTACTGTAAATTATACATAAAAATATATTGTTTTGAATAAAATTAAATATTATAGTTAAAAAAAGTTTGTCTTGTATCAATTTTTTTCAAATTTGAAATTTTTTATTAGTCATATTATATTTCCTTATTTTTTTTTTTTTGCACAAATTTTAAAGTAATTTTACGTTGGTGCTTTGCTTTTACGCGATTTTTGAAAAATCACAGTCCGTATCCCCCCTTTTTCAAGGTGTTATGTCTATTTTTGCACGATTTCGTTTGCGTGTGTTTTCTGAGGAACCTATCTATCACGTAAAACGAGACCCAGGTGTATTCACAATTCCAAGCTAACTTTTCCAATCTTTATTGCCCTTTTCTCTGTTCTTCAAATAATTATAGTTATCTTATATATATAATTATTACTATCTGTATTCTTTGATTCTGACTATATCCTCAAAATAGTTATTAATTTTTCTAAATACCCAAACTCCCTTCAATTTTTATTTTTTCAAGAAATAGACATTTTCCATTTTTTAACATGTCTATATTTCTATCATTATTTAATGTAAATTTTTCATTCTTCTACACATCTATAACTTTAATGTCTCCAAATTTAAAAAAAACAAATGTAGTCATTCAACAAACGAAATAGAAAAAAAAATCAGAAAAATGAAGTCATATATAATATAACCACCATATCTGCACCATTTGATTTTTAGTCTTTGCATGATTGCCAAAAAATCATAGATAAAATATCAACAAAAATTATTGTCAAAAATATTAAAATAATAATGTTACAAAAAAAAAAAACAATATTGTAATAAATTAAAAAAGGGAAAGCTAACACTTTTACATATATATGGTTATACTCAAATTTTGATAAGTACATTTGTGAATATACTCACTCAATCATTTTCTTTTAAAAAATACAACTTACTATTTTTGTTTTTCATTCTTCTTGTAAAGAAAATTAATCATGAACTTAAAAAATAATATAAGTGGCTTTATTCTTTTCAGTTGATTCTTCCTCATTTTTTAAATACACCCAATGCCTTTTGTTTTTGCAAAATGTTATTCTTAACACCTGTTAAAGTTATCATACAGTCTCTATGATTTTTTTTTCTCCATGTGTCATAGCATCAGCTGAGAAGTGAACCTGCTATCCCCAGGACAACTGCTTGTAAAGCAGCTGTCACTGACTTCTCGACCACCAACGCTTGACAGTCTCTATGATTTTTAATGTAGGAAGTTGCAATTTTTACAGAAATTCTGCTAAAGTTTTCATATATAAGTTTTGATGGTGCAGTGTATTACTGCTTACTAGAACTTTTTTCCATACATCTCTTTCATTTGCATATTTAATGCTTTTTCAGCATTCACTATATACTTTTTACGTAATATGAATGTAACTTTAACCGTATCAGGAGCACACATAATAATAGCACATTTTTCTTACTATTTTGCAAATTCTTCAAGAAGTATAATAACTACTCTTTCTTACTGCAGTGCCAAATGTATACCATAGAATACTAAATTGTCCATTCACTTTACAACTGTTACACAATGCTTTAGTTACCACCCTTTTTTACAGTTTTGATTACCCCAGCAATCTTCTTCAGAACATTATATATAGTTGAGGCTAGGAGATATAAAGTTCTGAAGAAGATTGCTGGGCAATCAAAACTGTAAACTGTAAAAAAGGGTGGTAAATAAAGCTTTGTGTAACAGTAGTAAAGTGAATGAACAATTTAGCATTATATGTATTTTGCAAATTGTTGATTCATTTTTATTGAATACTTAGTCAGCTTTAGCATACTATTTTTCCCCCAAGAATATATCAATTATTTTAAATTTTATCATATAAATAAAGCACTTCATGACCTCATTTTAGCTTAATAGAATTACATCATTGTTAACTTGCATTGTTAGTTATTGGTGGTCAAGAGGTCAGTGATAGTTCTCCCGGGATAGCGGGTTCGCTTCCCAACTGATGCTATGACACATGAAAAAAAAAAAAATCACTTTCTGATTTACAGCAACAAGATAGAAAATGTAAATGACTGCACATGTGCATAAGTAACTGAGTATTTGAACCTGAATGTTTAAAACAAAAATGGCAGTTGGTGTATAGGCAAGTACAACGGATGTGGGATGTGGTCGTTTTGTATTTATATCGTGCAGAATATGATTTAATACTGCAATCTTAATTTTCTTTGTTAATGCTATCAACTAATTTCCTGGGTTTAACATTATTCACCAATATTATTATTTTTTTTTACATGTATGGAAAAACATACATAATATTGAATGAAATAAATAAAACGAAACTGAGGGCATCTGTTGATTAGCATTTAATAATACCTGGTGATGATAGTTATTTATATTTTTCCTGATAATGAGGTTGCGATGTAATTCTACTTTTTAAGAAAAATCATGTTTCGGGGAAAATTCTAATATATTTGGTAATACAATAAGGAAGCTCAAACATTTTACTTAGGGTAATCAATATTTTGATGGAATAATCAATGATTAATATATTGATCAGTAAAACAGTAATGCAGAGATCAATATGACTATTTTTACTTCTATAACCAACATGAATGAATAATTATTATTTTTAATGTTAATTAATATAATAAATAGGTTTGAAGTTTTCAATAGAAAATATTCTTATTCCCAAATCAAGTTTTGAATTTTAAATATATAGTATATACATTATTTATTTTGATAATTTTGAAGTTTCAATCAATTGATAACATTTTTCCTAGGATTTTTTTTTTTTTAAAATAATAATGATTTAACTTTAAATTAGAATAGAACTAGCTGGTTGTTATCTATAATGAGCAAGAATTCAAAAAAAGGAAAAGTCCATTTTATCTAAAGAGATAAGAGGTTCTTACTGGGGTGAGATTTGAAACATTCTATTTTTGGAATGCTCTTGCGAAACTCGATATGCAGTTTGCATTGAAAATGACAACTTAGATAACATCAATAACTGAAATACCTTTCTGGAATTTAAAGAATTTTTAGTTTTCATGGCACAATCTTATAATACATTCTTGATTTGTATTGTGGATTTTCTTATTGGACTCGAGATTCTAATGGAAAATAAAATTTATAATATGTTCTAAATGTCAGTCAGCTATAAATAATATAATAGTCATTTAAACAGTTCTCCTAAACACACACAACATTATATATATGATTATTAATGACACATTTTTGATAATCTATATAAAAAAATCTTATTACACTATACTTGATAGTATGAATTCAACACCTAAAATGACCATATCAAAATAAGATAGCTCAACTCCAGAAATGCCAAATCTTAACAATTTTTTTTTTATGAAACAGCAACCCAAGAAAAACAAAATGATATCATTTGATAATTTGTCTTGTCTACTAACACCATTATTTTTCGTAATTAAAAAGAGTAGAATGACAAAAAGATAAATATGAGTTTTGTAATGACTACATATCATCATCATCATCATCATTATCAACCATTATCAATCCACTGCAGGATGAAGGTCTCTCCAAGTTTAATCCATCTTCTCCGATCTTTAGCTTCTCTTCTCCACATCACCCCTACACATTTTCTTATTTCATCCATCCATCTTACATGTGGTCTCCTTCTGGGTCTTTTACAATCTCTTGGAATCCAGTTTAAAATTTCAATTGTCCATCTATTATCATCTCTTCTAGCAATATGTCCAGCCCAACTCCACTTCAATCTTTTAATTTTTTCAATGAGGTCAGTAACACCTGTTTGTTCTCTTACCCATACATTGCGTTTTCGATCTCTTCTTGTTACTCCCAACATACATCTCTCCATACTTCTTTGAGTGGTCTGAAGTCTCTGTATTGCTCTTCTATTAAGTGTCCAAGTCTCAGATCCATAAGTAAGAACTGGAAAACACATTTGTTAAAAACCTTTCTTTTCAAACACATAGGCATATTTCCTTTTAATATCAAGTTATTTCTACCAAAAGCACTCCAACCAAGTTTAATTCTATGATTAATTTCCTCTATTATGTTTCCATCTGTATTAATAATCTGACCAAGGTATTTATAACTCTTAACTTCTTCTAATTCATCATAATCAATCTTTATTTTCATATTTTGAGCAAATCGATTAAACATTACTTTAGTCTTTTTAACATTTATCTTTAGTCCTACTTTCCTACTTTCATCTGATAACTCCTGCAACATTTCCTGCAGCTCGGAAGCATTATTTGCAAAAACAACTACATCATCTGCGAAATCTAAATGACTTAAATAATCTCCATTTACTTTCACTCCTTTAGTTTCCCATTTTAATCCACAAAATACTTCTTGCAGCACTGCTGTAAAAAGTTTTGGAGATATGGAGTCACCTTGTCTTACACCTTTCTCAATGTTGACTTTCCCAGTATCATTATGTAATCTAATTGTTGCTGTTGCATTTTTATAAATATCCTTTAAAATATGACAATATCCTGGATCTATACCTTGATGATCCAATGCTTTAATCACTGAAGAAATGTTTATAGAATTAAATGCCTTTTCATAATCTACAAATCCAAAACATAATGACAACTCATATTCATTTGTCCTTTCTATAACTTCTCTCAATACTTGAATATGATCTACTGTACTAAAACCACTTTTAAATCCAGCTTGTTCTCTTGGTTGGTGAAAATCCAAGGTTCTCTGTAGACGAGTTGTAATTATCTTGGTAAAAATTTTATATAAAACTGATAAAAGGCTGATAGGTCTGTAATTTCTAATATCTTCTTTATCACCTTTTTTAAATATTAATATTATTACTGCATTCTTCCAATCATCCGGTACATCTTTATCATTTAGACATTTGGTATATAACTTTGCTAATATTTTTTCTGGTTCTTCACCTGCTTCTTTTAATATATCAATTATAATTCCATCATTACCTGGAGCCTTTCCTTTTTTCATACATTTAATTGCATTTCTCACTTCTTCATTTAAAATTCTGGGCAATTCGGAAGATGTAATAGATATAGGAGATACTTATTCTTTATTACTATATAATTCTTGATAAAAATCTTCTACCAATTTCATAATGTCATCCCTCTTTTTAGTAATAATTCCATCTTTTTTCCTTATTGCAGATATAAATTTCCTACCAATACCAAAATGTTGTTTTACATTCTTAAGACTTTTATTTTCTTCTACAGCTTTTCTTGCTAGTTCACAGTTATACTTTCTTATATCATTTTCAACTCTTTTCCGCACCATTTTACAAAATTCGAGATATTCAATTCTTTTTAATGCATCATTCTTGCATATCTTCATATTCCTTCTTTTCTTCATAAGTTCTCTAGTCTCAGTAGAAATTTTATTAGTCAATTGCTGCTTTTTTCTACCAGCTATCTTTGTTGCAGTTTTTAAAAGTGTATCAGTTATTTTCATATTAATTTCATTCAAATCTGAATCATGTTCAAAATCTACTAATACTTGAAACCGATTTGTAAGTTCTAATTTAAATTCATTAGAATGTTTCTGAAGATTAGGAATATCAACTGTAAATATAGTTTTTCTTAATAATTTTTGTCTCTCTAGTTTTACATTAACATGTATCTTACCCCTTACTAATCGATGATCACTTCCTGTGTTAAATTTATTAAGAACATTACAATCTTGAAATATGTATTTCCTGTTAGTCAAAATATAATCCAATTCTGCTGTACCTTCATTTGGATGCTTCCATGTCCATTTCCTTCTAACATTTTTCTCAAAAAAAGAATTCATAATATAAAGTTTTTCCTTCTCTGCAAACTCCACAAGTCTATGTCCTCTCTCATTTCTATTACCATAACCAAAATTACCTACAACACTTTCATCTTTCATTTGTTTACCAATTCTAGCATTAAAATCTCCCATTAACTGAAAGGAGACCCTTTGATTCCTCTTGGAGGCCTTAAAGGAACCAAGCAGGGCAAATTCCTAATGTCCACTCCATACGTTCTTGTCGTTGCAGCTGTTATTACTATATGTTTATTCATATAGTATACGAACATGGATGGGCTGCTCACCAACACGCATTAGCCAGCGTGATGAGTTTATTGGCGTTTTACCTCTGAGTTTAAGATCAAGAAACACCATGGTCTTTCTTCTCAGTGCCTGATAAGGCAGAATGAATGTTGTGTAAATGATAAAGATTTTTCCCAATTATACAATTATGACAGACAAAAATAAAGCATGGCCCTTAATCCCAGGAGGCTGTAAAGTCACCAACCAAGGCAGCGGTTGGTGGCCAAAGGTGGAGGGTGCTAAGAATATCCTGGAGGCGGACCCAGGCTGCCATTTGATGATGACTTTTTACAACTGCAGATCATTTTCAAGTGAAGGAAGATTGCAAGAATTAGAAGAACTCTCTTATATTAAATGGGATATTATTGGACTTTGTGAAGTTAGAAGAAAAGGTGAAGAGACAATTGATTTAAAAAGTGGACATATGCTCTATTATAAAGGCACAAATATTGGAAATACAAGTGGAGTAGGATTCATTATAAATAAAAAGTGGAAGAAAAATATTGTGGAGATTGATGGTGTATCAGACAGAGTGGCAAGATTAGTTATACAACTTAATAGCAGATATCAAATGCAGATAATTCAGGTTTATGCCCCAACAAGTTCTCACAGTGATGAAGTAGTAGAAGATTTTTATATGGATGTACAAAAGGCTTTTGATCAGAGTAAGCAACATTTTTTTTAAAATGACTACATATATCATTCTATAAATAACCAGTGGGGTTACATATATTATGCATTCATACTATAGCTCATTTATTTGAACTATTTCAATGCTAATTTAACTTACTGCAGTCTATTTTTTCTTCTGAAATCTTGTAGTGCCTTGCCTCTTTGTAAATCTTCACTGTATTCTATTTTTATCCATTTGCCCTTAATGAAATCAAAAATACTTTATAATAATCTTTGTAATATAAATTTTTTCTACAGTATGTTTTTTTATACCTTCATTTATATATGCAATATATAAAGGGTTTGAACTCAGATTTTCACATGATCCTCAACCATCCATGCTATCTCATACCAATGATGCAATTGATCACCCACATGTCAAAAAGATAAATAATCACCAATATAAATATTTCTTGCTAAACCAGCATTCATCAGTTGGTCCAGATTATCATCTCCACACATATATACAATCAAAGTTCAGCTTGTATTAAGATAGTCAATCTTCATACTTTCATAGACAGGCTTCAAACCACTCCACCCCACAACTCTTCAGCTATTCATTTCTGTGAAAATCTGATGGTGGAATGCTCAAAGCCCACATTAGTGCCAATCTTCTCATCCTACCCATGTTGACCATAAGTCACTCAGACAGCTGAAAAATTATGGGGTGGAGTTATGAGTAAAATACAGGCAACAAGATGAGTGAGAAAGATAGTATGGGATGCAGATTTATATAAAGACTTTACATCAGTTTATTATATAAAAGGTGGGGTGATTGGGTTAGGAGAATTGTTGAGTGTCACAGTAGCAAGGAATGGGATAGAATAATAGATGCAATAATAAAAAAATAGTGAATTGGAGAGATGGAGAACTAGTATGGAGAGTAAAAAGAGTAAGCAGAATATTGGATGTAAGTTAAAATATGATAATAGCAAGGAAAGTACTTTACTGTTGAATGCTCAAACAGGATCATTAGCAACAAAGGAATATACACATAAATAGTGAAATGTGGTGATTTAGTCATCAAGTTATGAAAGGAAGACATAGAAAACATTAGGCATCTGTTAATTGAATGTAAATGCTTACAAACAGAAGGGTGCAAATAATAAAGTTATGGGAGAATAAATATAAATAAAGTGATTATACAGAACGTGGGGTTTTGGTTTTTATGCTGAGTTTAGAAAAAGATAAGGGAAATCTAGATACAAAGGCCATAGAGTGGACAAATATGATGTTGTGAAAATGAGATGAAACAGGATAAAAAAGAATATGTGAACAACTTAGGGTTGGGGGATGAAAAGGAAGGTAAGGTAAGATGGCTAATGGGATTCTCTGGGCATAGTAGCTGAGAGATTCCTGATTCTGAGAAAGGAGAAATAAACATCACATGATCACGATTTCTGGCATCCATCAATTACTCTAGCTTGCTGTATGTGGCAATATGTATAGTGAGTTTTGCCTGTTTTAGAAAGGAGAAATCGTAGTACATTGCATCACATTGCATAACAAATGATAAAATCGTTAAAAAATTTAGAAATTTAATTAAACAAATAAATAAAAAGGGGAGGGAAAATACAAATCTGTTTTAATGAATGGTTGATTTCTTCTTAAACAACATTTATTTATTTTAAGATGCTATTTTAATATTTGTGATAAAGACATAAATACACCTGGGTCTCGTTTTATGTGGATTATTTTAATGCGATTTTGAAGTTATGCAATTCATGTTTCTTCTTAATATCTTTCATATTTCACTATATTTATTAAATATCAAGAAATTTAAATTATTAATAACTTATTTTGACTTGAAATACTTTTTTTTTTCAAAAATATAATGTTATATTAGCAGCTAACATGAATTTTGCCTGAAGCAGTATTTAGATTTTTAGCTTCTATGTAAATAACCTATTTATACTAATGAGTAAATAATAATAATAATAGATTTATACTTACATATAAAAATATCACAATTAAACTTTTAAAATGTATATTTTGTTATATATAACAGAAATAAATCATCTTTTAGATTTTTAAAATAAAAAATGAAGATTTAATAAACTGAAAATAATCTTTCTAAAGATAATGTATAATCTTTTTGTTTTGATTTCAATCTCATTTTTTTAATATAGAAACAGAAAACCATTAACACAGCATAAGACTGAAAGTGGCGCTAGTTGTACATCTCATCATGAATAAAAATAAAGTGGCTAACAGGGTTCTCTGGGCATAATTGCTAAGAGATTCTTGACTTTATTTAAGGAGAAGTTACAATACATCACATCACATCAAATCTGATTTCTTTCCAGTTTACAAATGAACGCTAGCAGTAATGATTAAAATATGTATGAAAAATGTAAAATTAAATATTGTAGTTAATAAAAAAAGTTTGTCTTGTATTAATTTTTTTCAAATATTTGAAATTTTTTATTAGTCATATTTTATTTGCTTATTTTTTTTAATGCGAATTTTAAAGTAATTTTTTTTTTATTGCTTTGCTTTTATGCAAATTCTGAAAATTACAGACCCTATCCTCCATTTTCAAGGTAAGTTAAGTCTATTTTTGTGTGATTTTTTTTTTAATGCGGGTTTTCTGTAGAACCTATCTACTGCATAAAACAAGACTCAGGTGTACTGAAAAGTATCATTTTTTAGTAAAAAGATCTCCAAAGGCTTTGCTGTTAGATTTAAATGATAAAAGACAAATCTGAAACATCCATTTGTATTATGATGTAGTTTTAATTTCATTTGTATTTACATTTCTAAGAAATGGTAGAAATAATAAAGACATGAATTGTGACAACTTTTATTTTTTAAAAAATGTGTCAAATTTCATTATTAGTGACCTGTAAACGATAAAAAAGGTATTTAATGTTAATTCTTGAGATTAGTAAATGTGAGGTAAAGAAATCTTGGCAAATGCTTTATCATTTTGCTATTTAGAGTTATCAACTTTTCAAACTGCTACTCAAAAACTATACACAAGCAATCACCAATGTGGAGACTGGATGGCATTTCTGCACCAGAATGATCTACTTAATCATGTGAAAGAGTTCATTTTTTATTTTTTGCTTTATGATTTGTAATTTTTTAAAAAATGACTTTGTATAGCATTACTTTTCTTTATTCAGTTTAAATAGTGTTTCATCTGTAAAGCGTATGTGCCATGGTTTAAGCTACATTATTATTTATAATTTATTTGCATTTGTAAATAATAAAAAAAACATTGTTATATTTACTTTTTTAAAAAATAACTTTGTACAAGTAAGTTTCTATTTGTAAAATGATATGTATTATTTTTTCTTCTTGTTTACAATTAAATTTTTAATTTTTTAAAATGTCTGTTAATTATAGTGTCTGAAACTATCTTAGTACCTCACCGAGGAGTGCCAAAGCATGAAACCATTGGTCTGAAGTTAGAGAATGGTTTCAAGATAGAGATTTTTAAATGCTTTGTTTATCTGGCATTTATCAATAAAGCTTGTTAGAGCAAATTAGCAGAGTTCTTTATTTTTTATTTACAAGCTTAAAAATTCAGTCATGTGATATACGACTTTGATTTTTATTGACTACACATAACATATTTTATTTTGATATAATTTTATTCACATAACACACATTGGTTTTTTATATTTTTGTTAGTAAATGAAAAAAAAGCAGTCCCATTATGTTTAATTTATTATTTGGTATTTCAGTAATAGTTCCATGGCTCTCCCAAGCGTCAGTAATTGTTTCTCAATGCCTACCAAATGCTTACCACATGTTCATAGTATTGTGAATGGGGCGAGGGGATGGAAAGTATGAACCTTATGAATGTTGATATATGTGTTATATTAATAATTTCATTTTACATATTGTTATTTGCTAATGTACAATTTTATATTTTTGATAAATTCAAAAAATATTAAATACTTTATGTAGCAAAATTTGGTAGAAAAATGTATCAAATTCAGTATTATAAAGCAATGCTTTCTTTTTTATTTATGCATCCCTTAGCAGCCATTTCTATGAATTATACCTTCATAGTAGTGTAATTTTTGATTTGTAATTATATAGTTGCTATTATTTCAAATTTATCAGCATATTTTGCCACTATTTATCTGAAAATATCTAATTTAAAAGGGTCTTTGCCAGCTTTGAAAAATAAATACAATCAATAGCTTTTACATTTTTTAAAAACTGTTTTCAATTTCATCATTTTACTTGTAAGTTTGTTTTCTGATTTGCTTTTTTCTATAACTCAAATATTATTGTAATAATGGTGTGAAATTTATTTATTGGTCAGCCTAAAATAAGTGCTATTGGTCCATACCAACAATAATATATGTGAAACAATTTATCTCCATTACATTCCTCTTGATCTTTTGCAGTAAAAGATGCAGTATTTTTAAAAATAACTTTTGGGATTGTCAGAATATAAATAAATATTCAGAAAGCAACAATATCTGTGTATCCTGCCATGTATGTTTATATTAAAAATTTAAAAGATACAATATGAACTTAAGAAAGTATATCAAAGATTATGATTTTAAAAAGTGTATTACATTAATTATTTGACAAATCTGTCTTTTCTCATCATCACAGGAAAAGAATATATTGTAAATGAATTATTATAAATTAAAAAAATATAATTAGAATATAATTCTATTTGAAAATCCAAAACAAAACGGAATATTTAAATGATATCCAACAGAAATATTAAAGAATATAATTACATTCTTCTAATCAGTTCAAATGGTGATAGATTATGGAATAAAGCCATACATACTTGATAAGCAGAACATTTACTAAAAATATAAGAAATAATGAAAAAACTTATTAGATGATATTATAAAAAAAGAATATACTGATATTATAAAAAGAATATACTCTTCCATCGCCAGATACACTTATATTCTAAAAGATCATGAAAAATAAATATCCTAATTACAAATAACCTAATTAAAAGACTATGTTTTGAAACATGAATTTTTTTCTCTACAGTACAGGCTTTCTCATACCTGCATTTCTATATGTAATATATAGGGGGTTTGAACTCAAACATTCACATGACCCTCAACCATCCATACTATCTCATACCCCTGATATACTTGATCACACACATGTTGAAAAGATAAACAATCACCAATATACATATTTCATACTAAGCCAAAATACTAAGCCAGTACTCGTCAGTTGGTCCAGATTATCATCTCCACACATATATATAATCAAAGCTCAAAAGACTGTCTGTAAAATAGACATCATCTTTAAAATCTGACACAAAGCAAAAAACTAATAAACATGAGAAAAAGTAGTAGTTCTAAAGAAAGCTTTCAATAAAAGCTATTGAAATTATAATGTTTTTATATAGAATAATTTGAATAGTAAACAACCTAAGAAAATAATAGTTTTTACTTAAATATTATTTCTATTAGAAATAATTCCTAATTAATAAGCTCAAAAAAGTCAAGAAAATAATTTCTAATACAAATTCAGGCTTACAATATGAATTCGATATAAGCTTTGTCAAAAGGATTTTTGTCAATAAGAATTTCAGATATATATGTATATGTAGGTTAATTAGAGACAACACCAATGAAGAAACTTAAACTGAAAAAAAATATTGCATAAAAAATCGTACTCAAGTCTGATAATAACTAATACTCAAAAATATATTAAACATGTACAGAAAAATATAATTAAAAAACAAGATAAAATATTAATAAAAAAGGGATTTCAACATGACTCAAGTTTAGAGAGTATTTATGCAAGTAAAAGAAGAATTATCATCTGAAAGAATTTTACCTAATACTATTTAGTACATCATAAATATACATTAGATATAATCAATCATTCTGACAAATAAATTAAAACAACTTGATTACTTAATGCCATAAAAACTTCAATGTTGGAATTATTATTTAATTGACTATTTAACAAAAATAAAATTTAAAAGATCTAAAATGGATTCGTGTTTAGACCCCTTAGTTCGGGTAAATGGTTAATTTTAAATACAATTAACAGGTAATGTTAAAAGTCTCGAAAATAAATTGATAAATTTGAAAATGAGAAATTTGTTCAAATCAAGATGTTAAGAAAAGATATTTCCATAAAGGGAATTTATTTAGAAAATTATAAATTAGTTAAATATATCCAGTTTTACATCTTTATGAGTACCAATAGAATCAAACCTAAATTTAAAATTATGTGACCATCAACTTTAAATTGAGTGTTTATTGCAATTATGGTCTTATTGCTTGTTAATTCGTAGAAGTTTGAACACCAGACCTACAATTGACAGAACTGATCCTGTGACTTCCTGATCCTAAGTCACATGCTCTACCAATGGCACCAAATTGCACAGAGTATGTTTCATTATATAACAAAATATAACTGTAATATGTAATTATATGGTAATTAGGACCGACAGAAGGTATAAGCAAGATAAGGAAGACATGAGAGCTCTGAGACAAGAGGGGCACAAAAATGATGCAGAATTAATAATACATTTTTGTTATAAATATTAATTAATTTATGACTTGATTCATTATTTCTACAAAATAAGGAAATATAAACATATTAAAATAAACAATCATTTTTTGAAATGCAATTTGTCAATTATGTCTTCGTGCACTGGGTTTACATGAACCATATTTCACATCACATTATATGATGTGAAAAATGGAGCAGTCCATTTTACTCTTACTAGCCATACCTTTATATATATTTATTTATTGTTGTTGTTATTTGGTATCTCTAAAATAATATTAATAAATGTAACTTCAAAATTTTTATTGGTTTATTATAAAAATAATATCTTAAATTTATCATATCAAGCAAAATTTTAAATCCAATAGTCTCTCTCATATTTTTATAGCATTCCAAATTCTTGTAATAATTTTGGAAAAATCATGGTTTTCTATTTAGTTTTAAAAATAGCACACAAAAAAAAAGAGCAATAGACTAATAAAATACGTAATATTGTATACATGTGAATAAATTAGTTAAAATAGGATCAGAAAAGCAATATTTATATTAGTATACACCAGGGATGAAGCATCTATGTATTGAATGGAATGAGTGCTTCCATAGAAAAATTCACTAAAACTTTCAAAAGCTTTAATTAAAATTCAATTTAAAAAATTCACTTTCAATTTTTTTTACCAACAGTTAAATTGTTTTTATATACACAAAGAATGAATTTGACTATCATCACATTATCGAAGTTCAAACAATGCTAAGATCTAATTTATAGTTAAAACTTTTAAGAATGTTAAAAGGATTTGGAAGATAAAAGTATATTGATAATATATTTTCTGATTTACAGATAAAAGGGTTTCATATTTTATATATATATTGTAATGTTTTGCCATATGACTAGGTCTCTGTTACACATATAATGCATGAGTAGATTAAGTTATGCAAAAAGAAGAAAGTTTCATTCCTATTTCTAAAAACATAACTATATTTCCTAATCAACTCTACCTAGTAATTGTTATGATTTACAGTATCAATGAATTCAGCTTTTATTTCTTTTATATGGGTGCCAGGATTCATATAAGAATCCGCTGAAATCTGTCACATGACATCTCGCAAATTAAAAAGAAAAATGTTTTTAAAAGAATCGGTATTATATTATACCGTAACTAGAATTATTTTCTAGATATTATTATTCCTGGAGCTTGATCAACACATTTTGGCAAAGGTAAATTATATTTTCAAATATTACTAAACTAATATTAATAAATTTAATAATAATCTTTAATAACCATTATCAATAACATACAAGGAAAAGTTGGTATTAGAAATAAATATTTTTATTCTAACAAATTAAAATATTTAATGATAAATTACTAATTAAATAAAACTGAAGAGAACACACACTAATCCAGTTATGAATCCACTAATAAAAAATAACAGTTAAACAATTAAAAAGTTCTTGGGTAAACAAGAGTCTCTTGAACAATAAAATTAAAGTCTATATCGGGATTCTATTATAAGCATATTTTTAGGAATTGTTTGCAAATGCTTACTTTTGTCACAATCAGGAATGGTTAATCTTAACTTACCGGTAAGTTTAGTGAGTTTACGAAGCTTGTAGATTACTACGCATAGTTTTTTGTGGGAGAATGAGCTTGGCCATCAGACATAAGTTGATCTTGTGGTCTATTCTACTGGTCAGTTGTCATGAAAGCTTTTCTGGTGTCCATCTTCAGGAACAATGTCAGCAAAAGTTCTGGCTCACTCCAACATGCAGAATTATTTCAGCATAGGATGATCCTGGATATATTTTTTTGTTATCCAGAACTGACCATAGGAAAGACAGACAAAACAAGACGTTGATCAAATTGGCCTCTTCCTTTTTATACTCGCGGTCCAGTTTTCAGACCTCTGCACATACCTTTTGTTTGTCAAAAATATACGTTGATAATCTTGTATTCTTTATAAAATTTACAAAGTCTTTATTTTTTTAGTATAATTCTGCCATCTTTAATTAGCTAAAATATTTTTTTTTAGCTTATCTGGATTGGTAATGTGTGTGTCTTTTGTTCTCTCCAATTTTTACTTTTATTTTTAATTAGATAAAAAAAAAATATGAACGACAATTTTAACTTTCATTGTACATTTTAACAAAAATTATACTAATCAAAGAAAATCTAAATTTACTTTTTTTTTAGCTTTTACCAAATGCCAATATATTTGTACCATATATAAATAAATGGTACAATATATATATATATTGGGAGCTAAAGCATTATAAAAAAAAGAAGTGTGCTTCCATTCCTAAAAAAATTATGCTTCATCACTGGTATACTCATAATGCTAAAACTATTTATAGGAGTGTCATAACTTTTAATGCAATGATTAAATGTGAATGTGCATGGCTATTTAAATATAAAGAAATACGATTTTTAAATATTTAGGTAAACTTATTTTAAATTTGAAATCTCAATTATTGTGAGAATGGTTAATAAATAATCATTTATTTTAATATCTGTTATATAAAAATCTGTTGTAACATTGTGATTTGTATATTTAATTTTAATTTAGAAGGAATTTGAACTCACACTTAATCCCTTGTAAATTATATTAATTTCAGTACATACAATACACTATACTTGTATTTAAATATTACATATTTAATTTTATTAAAGTATAATATTTTATTTAAATGTTTTAAAATGTTAAGTATATATGTCTCAGCTGTCCTAATAAATAAAAAAAACATCTAATATTCATTTCAGTAATATGCATTTTAAAAAATGCAATTTAAGGATGTTTTTGATATGGAAAATTATAAGCTATTTTGTCAAAGCTAATACATCAAAAGTTGTTTATAGCTATAGTTTAAAGCAAATATTTAAAAAATTGATACAAACCTGCATGCATTTGTTTCAACCCAGTTTTAAAAATTGATGGAAATAATCTTTGTAAACAATTTTCTTAAAAATGCTAGGAATTTTACTTCTCAGACAATTACTAATTATCCATTTTACAACTATACAAATGAAGATAAACAACTTATTGTGATTGTCTTAAAGTTTACCACATAAATGGATTGATTCAAAAGATCAAATTTCGTCATCATTTATTGTTCTACCAGACATAATTAATCTCCATCCCTTGTGATTTTGTAATTAAAACACCAAAGGTTATCAATCATTTTTTTTACAAAAACATTCTAAAATATTTCACCAAGATAAAAATATATAGAACTCTTAAAGATTTTAAGTGAAATTTAGATTATAAAGAATATTTGTTTTTACTTTTATATATATATATAGTGACTTTATTGAAATAAAAAGAAGAGAAGAGCTCAAGTAAAAAATGAGGTTCTATAGGTAATATAATTTAAATTATATATAGTATTATGATTTCACTATCATGACTTAATATGTGTGTATTTTGAGGAGAAATTGTTAATTAATATTAATTATTTATCCATAATTTAAATGTAATAGTTTATATGTTTTATTGGTCTCTAAAGTTGTCTATGCTGTTACTATTAAAGGCCATAAGGTAACTAAAAAGTAAATGGAAATGATTATATAGTTTGAAATATTTGATAAGAACTACTACTTTTATTTAGCAGTATAGGTACATTAAAGTCTGTATAAAATTTATATAATTAATTATTTTTGTGGCAATAAAACTGATGTATAAATAGTATTATTATTTAGTAAAGAAAAGCTTTTAGCAACATGTGGCATAGTCTTTTATTGATAAATGTTAGCTTAGATAAACATCTTCTGCAACAAAAATTATTTTCAAATGAATTACTTTAATTCAAAATTGTGCTTGACATTCTAATTTATATTCATGAAAATGATTTGATTGTTTTGCACCCAAATTTGAGCATATTATTAAGAATATTATTAACTTTTCCTACAAGTGTTGTTATTGGAGAGAATGATCATTTTCAAAATATAAAAATATAAAAAGATTGGCTGGTGTCAATGATAGCTAAGTATTGGGGCTATTGTATCTAAATTTAGTTCTGTAAAAGCTTGGAAAATAAATTTATAATTATGTAATAGTAAATTATTATCTTTAATAAAACATTAAAATGTTTATAAAATTATGTAGAATGTGTTTTAATTTTTTTGGGGGGAGCTCCAAATATTGCTTTGCATAAGGGCACTGATGACCCTTTCTCTGTCCCTGACTGTAATAGTTTTGTGTACTAATATAAATGTTTTTTGTATAAAACAAAAGATTTAAAAATATTTTTAAAAAGAGGACTGTGCACTCAAAATACATTACAAAATTTCATTAATAAGTATTTTTGAAATTTTCACTCCATGCCAGAAACATTAAAATAAAATTATTAATGAAACATGTCATAAATATTTTAGGATACTTAAAGAACACATGATTAAAATGTGTAAAATTTATAATATAAACAAAATTGATATTCAAGTATGAAGTTCAGAAGCAGAATACAAAGTCTTGCCTGCATATTAAATAATTGTTTAGTTTTCAGTCAGCATTTAGAAAATATTTCAGTCTTTATGAGAATAATCAATTTTGAACTAAAATGGCTACAATTACAGCTGTATTTAGTAATGAACTATGTAAATAGTAAAACAATAAAATTATTCTATTTACTTATTAGGAACAAAAAAACCAATTTATTAGCAAAGATATTATCTATAAATTTTTTTTTGATATTTTAGAACTTTTTGATTTAAATTCTAATAAATATTTATATAAATACTTTTAAGTCTGATTTTAACCTGAATCATGGTATCTTGAAATATATAATAGTCAAGCAATATCTTTATCTTGCTGATAGAGGTGCTTGACTATTATAAATTTCAAGGCACATATGATTCAGTTTAAAGCCTGTCTTAAAAGTATTTACATATACTTCCTGTGCACTTAATAAATAATTACAACTTTACAACAAATAGTTATAAAATATAAATAATAATGTAGCTTACACCATGGCACATGCGCTTTGCAGATGGAACACTATTTAAACTGAATACACTCCCTTCCAAACACAGGATAAAGTCTTTTTAAAAGACAAAATGGATCACTCAATCTTTTTCATCCAAGCTATATGTATGGGCAATCTGAAGCATTTGGAACTGAGAGTTATGTAACTAACAAGAAAGGGAGTTGTGTCAAGATTGTTAGCCGAGAAGTCATCACAACCACCTTGCAAGCAAGTAATTGATTGCAGATGGTTATGGGTTCACATCCTGGCCGATGCTATGACATATGAAAAAAAACAAAGGGAGTTGTACTATTAAGAAATCACAAAATAAAAATAATATTAATTTTTTTGAATTTCTGTTTATTTTTTTGAACTAAATAACAAGACACTTTTTTTTTTAAGTAGTTGTATTCTTCAATAAAAGTTTCATATATTGTTCTATTATTCATTTCACTTATAGTCTGTTCATTTTGGTTTACTTCAACATATACTTTATAGAAAATTTTACATTTTTATAAAATTTAAAAAGAGAAACAGATTAGTCAAATTTTTGGAAATTGCATGACATATTTATATAAACATATTTTTAGGGAAAAAATGCAAAATGGGGCTTGGCTAATATAATACAGGAAGTAACTATACTTAATATATACTATAAGACAGAAATCAAACATTCACAAGTTTAATTCGCAGAAAAAGACCATCACAAAGATAGTTTTGAATAATTTATACAAACATTTTATTTGATTTTTTTTTAAGCATGTAAATAAACAACCAATCTATAATTGATAAAAATGTTTGATAAAAATTTTCTAAAGTAGTCAAGCGTTGGTGGTTGAGAGGTCAGCACAGCTGCCTTACAAGCAGTTGTCCCGGGTTGACGGGTTCGCTTCCTGGCCGATGCTATGCCACATGAAGAAAATTTTATAAAGTACACATTATTATTAAAAAATGGGAAAAAATTAAAAATAAGCAATTTTAAAAATGGAATAAGCAGCTGGCCCGGGTTCGCTTCCCTGTCAATGCTTTGACATATAAGAACAAAAACAGGAAAACACATAATTAATAAACTAAATCAGAACTAAAAGAAATCTTCATGTTTTATTACAAAAACATTAAATACAATCTAAATGTCTGTGAGGAAAAGACCACTTTTCTTAAAAAGAAGGAAAATATTTAATCAATTACATAAATTCTATTTTGTTTTTTAGACTACTTTCAAAACTGATTGTTTTAATTATGTCTTTTAGGGGTAATTTTTGATTTTTGTCGTAGATAATTTAAGAATTTTTTTAATTCATTTTTTCCCTACTGAAAAACAGTGCAAAAAACAATAATTAAATTTACTTTATAAAACTTAATAGAACAAAAACTGTTTGAAAAAGAAAAGAAAAAATTATAAACCCCTTACTTGTGGTTTTAAGTAACAGCACAAATATCAAAATTAGTAGTAGAGAATCTTATAATATGTATTTTAAAGCATTCGTTTATAAGTTTGTGTATAAGCTATCTGTTCTTGTTGAATGTGTATATCACATGCATATATTTAGGCGTGTATATACTGTTTATGCATTGGAAACTTTTTATGAAATGCTTTTTTATTAATTTGTAATTTTTACTTTTTTATTTAATAATTTCTTGAGTCATAAATAACTGAAAGTGCAAATATGGCTGCACCATTGTATTGTCTATTCTTTATCAGAAATTGATGTAAATCATTGTCTTAGGATGTAACCATTGAGCTGATTAGGAAGTATTTTGCTTATCATCATTAATGATTCACAGCAGAGTGAATATTTTTACAATTTAAATTCAATTTTTGTGATCTGTGACTTCTGTTCTCTAAATCGCCTGAGAAATCTCGTGGGTTTATCGTATCTTATAAATTATAAGTTCTAGTTTAAAATTTTTAGTAGACCATCTGACGTCATCTTTTCTAGAAGCATATTCAGCAGATCTCCATGGCAACATCTTAATTCTTTCAGTGATGTCAGAGATGCCTGTTGCTCTCTCATCCATATATTTTGCTTATAGATTTCATACTTTTTGGTGGAGGATATTCTCTTTTGATGCCACAGATACAGTCAAAAGAAATAACAGCAGAAAATTAAATGCATGATTAATGTTAACATTTTTAAATGTATATAAAAAGAAGTATTGATAAAACAAATATAACGTCCGATTTGTAAGAAAACAAAATATAAAAGATATTTTAAAACTAATAAATCTATTGAGTTATTGACAACATTTTACTAAACTGGGCAAATATTTTAGGCTAAAAGTTTTAAAAAAAGATTGAGTCCTGCAAATAAAAATACAAAAAATTAAAATCAAGCATTGGTAGCTGAGAGGTCAGCACAGCCACCTTGCAAGCAAGCAGCTGCTTGCAGATAGTTGTCATGGGTTCGCTTCCCAGCCAATGCTTTGACATATGGAAAAAAATTTAGGATGTTTTAAAAAAGATATTCTAGTTTTGCAATGAATATTTTTATAGTTTTGTTGTACAGAGTATGAAAAAGCTTTAATTTTCTTTTTTAACATTAAGGGCAACTTATTTTTATTTAATTTCACAGACTACAATAACGAATGAAGTGACAAATAAAGATGATCTATTATGAACAAATTATTAAGGTTTATAGCTTGACATATCCTTTTTCTTCTTCTCAAGAACTTTATTAGGTATATAAGGGAATTACATTAGTCAAAGGAACAAAACCTAGTTGTTAACAGTCATGGTGAGATGAGTGTAACATATGAATCCCTAGAGTTAAGGGATGGTCAAAGAGCCAAACAGTTCTCACTAATGTAGTTCTTCCATTGAAACTAGTTTTCACATAGCGGCAAAGATGAAAGATGGTGCAATTCTTTTGTCTCTCTTCTTGATGGCCTGGAGGTTTGCAACAAGCAGTTAATGTTGGTTATGTATGATTGAATCATAAATCAGTGTGCAGCTAATGATCCAATAAGTGAACAATAAATATGTTATCATCCTTATGCTTGGAAACATTGTGCTGGCAATGCTGGAGATGAGTTAAGGAGCAGTTTTGGGGTTATATATATATGGTGTTAATTAAGTCTCTAAAATATCGGAGAGTAGTACACTGGTTAAAAATGTGAGGCAAGGTGTCATCATCCCTGTGGCATAGCAGGCAGACCAGATTGAAGTGAAAAACCTTTATGGGTTACCAGGAAATGACATGTTGACATACACTTTTGATGTAAAATTATTGTTGTTTTTCTTTAGAATCTACATTTGAAAATAAAACAAAACATAAATTATTAGTAAATAAGTAAATGTACTAGAGTGATATAATATTTTCCAAAACTATCAATCAACATCTTACGTCTTCTGACATTACAATTAATTGTCAAAACTACTATCCATTCTGTTTTACTTTCTGCTAATCGTTCCCTTCTTTTTTTTAAGAAAAAAAAGCATTATATTTTTCTCATGAGCATGTATCTCTTTTATAAAGTTACTACTAAAAACATGTATATTTAATTTCTATAATCACAGATAAAACTGTAGTTTAATAATAATAAACGACCACTCGTAAATGACTATGTCCATTCCAATTCCAAAGAGAGAGAGAGAGAGAGAAAAGTGATAGAATCAAAAAAAGAGAATTAACGCAGAAGTGCGTTTTGCAATAACTATACAAACAAATCTGTGAAACATCAATGCATTCACATACAGAAAACGCTGATTCATTTTTCTGTTTGTTTAATGTTTATTTTAACTTCTTCCACAGAAAAAAACAACTTTTCTTTCTGATATATTTTAACACCAGGTCTGATTGTAGCTCCCCAATGCTTCTATTCTATCATATTTTTTTTTAATAGAAACAAATGACATTTTATATCTTTAGAATGTCTTTGAAATAATTCTTATAATGTAGATGGGAACTACCTCTCCCACAAAAACTACCACAAGACCATCAAAAAACATCTTTTTAGGAAGTCTTTTATTATATAACCAATGTAATAAAAGTGTGATTTCACATTCGTAGACTAAATAGTATCATGTTCAATGAGCTAGAAAATATATTGATTGGTTTTATAATCTTATCGTTGTATTTTTATAAATTTTATGAAGCATTCTTAAATAAAAACTTCTAATGCCTGTATATTGTACTCATAGAATGTCTTAGTTTTACTTTCATTAAATACATTAGTTAAAGTAACAGCTGTACAAATAACTAACTTAGTTGCAGTAATTATTTACTTATGATAAAATGCATTACCTTTTAACTTATCAAAATCAGTAGCAGTAAATTAGTCTCTGTATTGTATTTCAACATTTATGTCCACTTTTCTACTTATAAACCACATAGATATTTAATAACTGAACTACAGGCTTATTATTATATATATATATATGTATCAATATATGTAATATATAGGGTATTTGAGTACAGACTTTCACATGACCCACCACTCTTCACTCTATCTCATAACCCTGATACACTTGAACACATATATATCAAAAGATAAATAATCACCAATATATGTATTTCATGCTAAACCAGCAATCGTCAGTTGGTCCAGATTACCATCTCCACACATATATGCAATAAATGCTCAGTTATATATTAAGATAGTCAATCTCCATACTTTAATGGAAAGGCTTCAATTTACTCCACACTCCAACTCTTCAACAGTCTATCCAATTGAAAATCTGATGATGTAATGCTCAAAGGCCATCCTGAGCCAAGATTCTCATTTAAAGTGATTTACATTTTCAAGTTGATTACTATTCAAGTTAAAAATAGCTGAAAAATTTCTTTCATCACTTGTTGATAAATAAAACTGAGTTTTATCGATATTAAAATATTCTGGAAATCATTTTTGAAATGGAAAAGATAGAACAATTATCAGCATTCTGTGGCATAAACCTAAGAAGTTACTTTTTGAACATTTAATCAATTCAAATTAAAAAATTATATTGTCAAACCTGTATTGTATCTGGATCCTTATTTCAGTGCCTATAAACAATTTCAAAGTCTACTGTCATAAAAATTGAAAACATTATTACAGCATAAAACAGGCAAAACTCACTATATGTATTGCCACACACAGCAAGCTAGAGTAATCAATGGATTCCAGAAGGCTTGTGCATAAAATCCCCATCTAGTGCCCACTCATCCAATATTCCCAGACTAGTTTTTGACTTGTGACCTTCGTCAGTGAGTAGCCTTGGATCTGAGAGCACTGCACTTAGATCTTAGGATCTAATGCAACCCTCCAGCAGCCACCTTTTATCTCCACTTAACTACAAAACTATGAGTTTTAAAACACCTTAATGTTTTCAATCCAAGCAATACATATAGTGAGTTTTGCCTGTTTTAACAACAGTTATACACAAGCATAAGAGGTGGTGGTCATGTAATATTACGCATGTATACGTCAATATTCTATCATGTAGAAGCTTTATAATATGAGTAAATTTTGTTGGATAACTAACTAATTTTCAACAATGCTATGAACCTGGCCTATTAACTGAATTTGATGCTTTGATCATATCATTAAAAGTAAATTATACCTTTGTTCATGATGTTTTTTGCATTTGCTTTTAACAAACATCTTATCTATTGCACTTCTTGCTTCTTTAAAATTACACTGAATCTCAGGTAACTATTAATCTGTAACTGAAAGCAAACTATTCAATAAAATTCTTGAGAATACCTTTGCTGTAGTGGATAATAATGATATTCAATGATAATTCCTGAAATCATGATTCTATTTGCTTTATTTTTAAAATTAGAACAATACAAATATCAATAAGAATAAGTAGCACAAATTCTTGGGTCCATACTTTTACCAAAAAATTCCAATATTTTTGAAGCTAATATATCATTACCACATTTCAAAACTTCTTTGGAGATTTCATCAGAACCTGCAGCTTTTCCATCTTTAATATTAAAAAGAGTTGTCTGACTTCACTGGGCTAAATATCTTTGTCCAAATTTAAATAGATATATCTTTAAAAATTATCTTAATTTTTGTAGCATTATTCAAAAGATGAATCAAAATACACACCCCTGATGTAATTATTATCATATAAGAAGATGTCATTACTTTATTTAATAGGATTGTGATGCTTTTTCTCAGGCCCATGTGTTGCTTGCAATGTATAAAAAAATGCAGAAAAACCACAATCCACAAATGTAATACAGAGAGCATACCAATAGCTCAAACAAGCTCTTAATTGATGTGTGGTATGAGAAAACATTTAAAATCTCTATCCAGAACCTTCCCATCTCCAGACCAGTTGGTTTTGAGCTTATGGCTCACATCAATGGAGAGCTAGAATATTTGTACACTAGATCAATTCACCAATCATTTTTAAACTGTTAGTCATTGAACTTCTGGATAAAAATATGTATATTTAATACTAAGTTCCATATTTAATTTATTAATATGCCAGACAGAAAATGCCACATTTTCTTTTAATTAAATAAGTAATAAAAAGACCCTTGTCAGAAAATCTAACATAATAGTCTTTTTAGAGAATTCAAGAATAGATTTGCTTGTAACCATAATATATTCCTAAAGAGAATTCCATACTTCAATAATATGAGAATTCTGAAGATACAAATTAGCAATTTTAATGTTTAATAGCTGTTAAAATTTAGTATGTATAGTAGATAATTCTCAAGAGCAAACACCGATTTTCTTATGAATATGATTACGATAATGTCTATTTTTAATGCAACCATCATTTTAATCTTAAACCATACTAATTTATGATCTGCCTGACAATCTCTGCTTGTAAATGCTTGTGTAATGTGAACTTTGTTTTCTGACTCCTAACTATAATGTAATCTACTAAGTGCAGTTGTTTTGAGCGTGAATGGTTCCATGTTTCTTTACAGTGGTTCTAGCCTAAATGCAATGTTTGTGATAGTTAATCCAAATTCAATAACAATAAACCTTTGAATTTACAGCACTAATATTTGTCTAAAATCTACTATTTATACCAAAACATGCGTTTAAGTCTCCAAGAAGAAAAATTCAATCTTCTAATGATATTGCTGTAATAATGATATCTGACAAAGAATAAAAACCTTTATTTTTTAAATGTTATGAATCTAAACTTGGAACATAGGCATTAACAAAGGAAAAACTCTCCATACAGTAGTGCCACCCTATGCCGAACAGAGTAATCAATGGATGCCAGAAGACTTGTGCATAAAATTCCTATCTAGTGCCTACTCATCCATTATTCCCAGACTAGTTTCTGGCTTGTGGCCATCATCAGTGAGGCACCTTGGATCTGAGAGCACTGCACCTAGATCTTGGTATAGAGATGGTGATCATGTGAACATAGGCATTAATAAAGTAAACATTAATTCTTTCCAAAAAAACAAGTGTTAACACCATTCGATTTTCATTAATATGAGAAATTCCATTAACAGAAGACACTAAATTAGACTTTACAACAAATTTAAAATAATACATTCTTCTTTCAATGACTCACTTGCTTTTACAAAAAGCCATCCACATGTTGTATTATACTTCTTTCTCTGGAGATAATTTTTTTAAGAACAGCTATATCAATCTTAAAGCTTGTCAGCTTTTTAACCACCAGTACAGTCCTCCATTCTGGTTTTGAAGTGTTTGCATCAAGTAAAGGTTATACATTCCATGTATGTATATTTAAAAAAAGATTTATAATACTTTACTTTAATAAAAAATTTACCTTTAGTACTACACTATCTCTTGCTTTACCACTGCTACTGAAATTGTTATTACTAATATTTCTACCACTGAAATGAGTAATGCACAAAGTGTAATAACCTAGCCAGACTGTGTGAGAGAGGTTATTTTAGATCACATTTTCCAGGCCTCATGGAATACAAGGAGATCCTTAAATATGGGTGTTTAAACATGAAATCTTTGCCAACCAAAACTCATATCCCACTGAAATCCAATTCCAAACTGACTCATTAGTAATTGAATTGCCTCAAGCAAAGATCACAACTATGGACTCCAACTTACTAAGCCTATTCTTGTCATTGCTTTCTTGATTCTTGAGAATTTGAACTAAGAAATGTTATGTGTGTAGTAAAAGGATGGAAATATTGTTGCATAAATGCATAATCCTATTGTCATGATTAGTATAAGGAGGTGTCCAATGGTATGAGAGCATCATAATGATCAAGTCCTACAATAATTTAAGTCACTAAACAAGGAAAAGGGGACACAGAAAAGACTATCAGATCAGTACCTAATCTTTGAAGATCTAACAACCCTACCCTATAAGACAGCAGGAGATCTATGTTGGGCACTGTTTATTTGTTATTCATAGTTGGCCCTCATATCTAAAAACTATTCTTCTAATTGCCACTTATGGATCCAGCCAATAGAATATATTGCAAAAAAAGGGGGAAACTTTATATAAATTAATACCTTAAATAAATGAAATGCTTGCGTCTTCATTAAAATTGATATCAATGGCGGACTTTGATTATAAAAGACGTTAGTTTTTGATTATACGTTTCAACAATGAAATAACTATTATTTAATATATATCACTCTTAAATGGCAGATAAATATTTCTAATACTTATACAATATCTTTTATCAACAAATAAATATTTTTTTGAAAATAAATAAATAAATATTTAAACAATAGTTTATTAATTTAAAAATATTCTGAAATGGTAATGTTTTTTTTTTGACATTTGTCTTCAAAATGTAATGATTTTTTTAGCCCACACTTTTATTGTTAAATCTAATAGTTTCCTGATGTAAAATCTGTAACATTTTAAAAGTTCAAATTTATGTGCCAACATTTAAATCTGAAGAAGTGGCAGGGTTAATTAAAGTTCAACTTCCTTTTTTTAAATAATTTTTTTAATTATACATTTATTATTTTTACTGATAATATAAATTTTAACAATAAAAGAATAACCAAAAAAACTCCAGTATTGTAAAGATTTAAATGAACTTTGATATAAAATTTTTCTTTTTTGAAATTTAAAAATCATTACAAAATATTTTCATAATTTTATAATATATAGTAGAGAATTAATGCAAATCTTAATATAATCTTAAATACATTACCTCTGAAATATATAAGCCTAAATAAACAAAAAAATGTATATAAAACAAAAGGACAGTAAAAAACAAAAGGAAAAAAGTTTAATGACATGTTAAACTATAAATTTTCTATGAAAAATCTAAAAATGTGCGTTGTGCTTGTTAAACCAGGCTTAATTATATTTTTAAATTATAAAATTAAGGAGCTTAGCCCTCCTGTTGCCTTCAGTATAAAACCTCCTAGGGCTCATTCTGGTCAGCCTTACTTTTTCAGTGCAATATCAGTTTAATGTTCCTTTTAACAAAATTTAGAACAAAAAACAACATAAAAGCTTATGGAAATGAATTAATTTATAACCCTTATTTCCATACAATATTTTTAATACATATACACTACATTTTATTATTTTTTATTAATTAAGCCAGAGCAAGCTTATTGTTAAATAAATATCTATGAACAGTTTTTTATTACAGATGCTATGTTTCTGTGAGATTAAAGTTTTGTTTTAATCACACTATTAGCAAATCATATATATTGAATCTTATAAAAGGATTACCAAAAAATGTTTATAATGGAAGTATTGTTTGCCTATGAGAAGAAATTAGAGTTCTATTTTTCCCAGTTAAATAAGTCTGCATTAACTATTTCATAAAATGCAACCTTATTATTTTTCTTGTTTTATATTTAGCATATATACTCATATTTAATATACAAGCACTACATTTTATTTTATTAATTGGGCCAGAGCAAGTTTATTGTTAAATAAATTATTAAGAGCTTATTTTGTGAGCTCTATATATAACATTTGTAAATACAAGCTTATTAAATTAGGTCATGTGACATCTGACTTGATTTTTTTTTTGTAATTTTAATTTTTGTTATTAAGGCTTTGGTGATTTTATATTGCTAAAGCTATTAATATATGGTGTATCTGAACTTAGTTTAATCCCATATGGCTATTTAAGTTGGATAGCTGAATTGGAAAAGATATGGATGTCTGAAAATTTCAGATTTTCTACTTAATAGTTATACATTAGATAAAGTGCTGGGCTTGTCCTGGTATTTTTAATCTAATGTTTGAATATCCTAGCACCTTACTGACCGGTCTGGGTATATTCTCAAAGCTTGTTAAAAGCTTATTTTGAGAGGTCTATATATAACATTTGTAAATACAAGCTTATTAAATTTGGTCATGTGACATCTGACTTGATTTTTTTTTTGTAAATAAATTATTAATACTTTTTTAGGATACTGTATGTTTTATTGTCATTACTCTGCATCTGCAAGATTTTAACAATATTTTGTTCATCTTTATAAGTGGCCAGATAGAAAAAAATTGTAGTTCTTTTTTAACAGATTTACATCCAGGATTTTTAGTGAGCTGCATCATTTGCTTCTATTTCCATTACATAAAGTCATCATTTATGATTTTGTATATATAGGATAGATTTTAAAATTTTCAGGTTATTTTCTATAATATTCTAAGGGTATAAAAAGAAACAGAAGCATTGTTGGATCAAATGTGTTTTTTACCTCAAAACCTTTATTCACAGTTTACTTTGTTATCAATATAGATTTGAATAAAATCAAGTCATACATCACATGACTTAACTTAATAAGCTTATATTACAAATCTAATATAAGGAGTATGCTAATAGCGCTAAACAAGCTTTTTTTTTTTTGATAAATGCCACAAGAGAAAGCATTTAAAATCTCTATCTAGAATTATCCCTATTCCCAAACTGGTTTTGAGCTAATGGCTCTCATCAGTGAGATGCTAGGCTATTTCAGATCCTAGATCTAAAATACCACCTCAAAGCCAGTACTTATCTAATACTTAACTATTAAGTAGAAAATCTTAAATATGCAGACACCTATAAGTCTTCAAATCCAGATATCAAACTTAAATTGAGGCATTTATCGAAAAAGCTTCTTTAAAGATATTAGCACACTCATTACTTTAGATTGCTTTTGAGGCTTCAGAAATGTTATATTGCTAAGGCTATTAATATATGCTGTGGCTGAACTTTATTTAGATCCATATAGCTACTTAAGCTAGATAACCAGATTTGAAGACATATAGATGTCTGAAAACTTCAGATTTTCTTCTTAATAGTTAAGTATAGTATAAGTGCTGTCTTTTGGTTGGGATTTTAGAGCTAGTGTCTGAATATCCTAGTGCCTCACTGATGAGAGCTATTAGTCAAAACCGGTTTGGGGATAGGGATAATTTTTTTTTCTCTTGTGGCATTTATTGAAAAAGCCTGTTTAGAGCTATTAGCCCACTCATTATATTATATTTGAATAGTTTCTTTTATACTGATTTGCCTGAAATTAAAAGAATTTGATAATGCCAAAAGTCTTTAATTTGCAATATTGATTTCTGTGTTTTTAAGGGACTTGTGATTATTTTATCATAGAGAGACTATCCAATTACTTAATCTAGACCACATTTTTAGAAGTACCTAGACAGTTGCATAGATGTTGTCTTGCTTTGATTTAATTTATTAATAATTTAGAGCTTTCTTCACACATGTAAATGCATCTTAATCACTATAAGGTATAGAATATGAAGGTAAATGGTTTTATATGAAAAATCACCCCCATTTCAAAAAAATGATGATGAAAATTATGTTAATGTAAATGATATGCATTCAAATGCAGTTAGAAGAAGTGTAAATTTTTAACATAATTGCATTCCTGAACTTTGAAATTGGTTGTTTATAAAAGTGATGGCCCATTTTCTGCACATTGTTTGTAAAGTAGGCATGCTGAATAAATCCAGACATGAGTTACCTGTTATTCTAGTCTCTTGAAAGGTCTAATAAAATTTTTAGCTTTGATTGTGACATACAAAGTCTTGTAATCTGGATGAAGTTTTAGTGATTAAAAGTAGCAGTGAGAATATTACGACTTTTTTTATCCTATAAAGAATACCTGTTACCATAGCAACAATGAATAGATTAATTAGATGAAAATGTTAAAAAAAAAGCTCTATAAAACTTTTTCCAGGATATGGTAATGTATTTTCAATTTAAAGTGCTAAAAGTAACATTATTCTCTCAATATTTTTTAAATCATGCAAAAACTAAAAATATAAATTGTTTCAAAACATGATAGGTGCCATATAAATATAGAATTTTATATATAGAACGTATAATGGTGTTAATAGAAAAATTCAAAATATATACGCGTGTGTGTATGGACAAAATTTCAAGGATATGAATTTACATTATTAGTGAATGTAGTTAGATAATGTGTTTAAAACATAAGTTAATGTATTTCAGACATGGCAACTAAAACAAATGGTATGTCGTAGCAATATTAAAATATGTTTATTTTATTTAAAAAATAATTTTAATTATTGTAAATGATTTTAAATTATCTTTGGATTAAACTGGAAATATATAGATAATAGGAAAGAGGTATAGATCCAGGATATTGGCATATTTTAAAGAATATTTATAAAAATGCAACAGCAATAATTAGATTACATAATGATAGTAGGAAAATTAACATTGAAAAGGGTGTAAGACAGAGTGACTCCATATCTCCAAATTTTTTTACAGCAGTGCTGCAAGAAGTATTTTGTGGATTAAAATGGAAAGCTAAAGGAGTGAAAGTAAATGGAGATTATTTATGTCATTTAGATTTTGCTGATGATGTAATTGTTTTTGCAAATAATGCTTTAGAGCTGCAGGAAATGTTATAGGAGTTGTCAGATGAAAGTAGAAAAGTAGGACTAAAGATAAATGTTAAAAAGTCTAAAGTAACGTTTAATGGATTTTTTCAAAATATGAAAATAAAGATTGATTATGATGAGTTAGAAGAAGTTAACAGCAACAAATACCTTGGTTAGATTATTAATGCAGATAAAAACATAGTGGATAAAATTAATCATAGAATTAACTTGGTTGGAGTGCTTTTAGTAGAAATAACTTGATACTAAAAGAAAATATGCCTATGTGTTTGAAAAGGAAGGTTTTTAATAAATGTGTTTTACCAGTTCTTATTTATGGATCTGTGACTTGGACATGTAATAGAAGAGTAATACAGAGATTTCAGACCACTTAAAGAAGTATGGAGAGATGCATATTGGTAGTAATAAGAAGAGATCAAAAACACAATATATGAGTAAGAGAACAAACAAGTGTTACTGATCTCATTGAAAAAATTAAAAGTCTAAAGTGAAGTTGGGCTGGATATATTGCTAGAAGAGATGATAATAGATGGGCAATTGAAATCTATAAACTGGATTCCAAGAGATTGCAAAAGATCCAGAAAAAGACCACATGTGAGATGGATAGATAAAATAAGAAAGTGTGCAGAGGTGATGTGGAGAAAAGAAACTAAAGATTGGAGAAGATGGATTGAACTTGGAAAGACTTTCATCCTGCAGTAGATTGATAATGGTTGATGATAATATTGTTTTCTACTCTTGCAAAATAAAATTTAAAACCTATGAAAATTAAGCATACAAAATTTGCAAATGTTCACAGTTAAAATGAAGACAGAGTTTCTTATTTAATCACTGAATATGAGCAAAACAATCAAAATAAATTAAATTCATATCTACTACAAATAAAAGGGTTCAGTTGTAGAATGGCTTATTGATAAACAAAAGTCTTGGGTTTATTTCCATAAAAAAGAGAGACAAATATATATAAAAATAACTTTGAGAAATAAACATTATGTTGTGGTTATCATAAGAAGTTTACTATGAATATGTTGTTTTTTTTAATAAATGAATTTTATTTCAATAATTAGTTACCTAAAGTCTGTAAAACTCTTAAATTCCTTTTAGTATGAACACATATTACTTCTAAAGAGTTGGTACTTTTGAATGTGAGGTCCTTTATATAGTAACTAGCATATCTGAATAGCATACCTATAGCTTGTAGGTCAAGTCCAAGTCAAATAAAAGGATAATTTTTCAGATCACATGTGGGTTTAAAATTATCACATGATTAATGTTTCTTATGCTTGCTCATAACTGTTATTAAAACAGGCAAAATTCTCCATACAGTAGTGCCAGTCAGTGCAAGCTAGAGTAATCAATGGATTCCAGAAGGCTTTATTCCTGTCTAGTGCCTACTCATCCAATATACCCAGACTCCTCACTGATGGAAGCCACAAGCTAGAAACTAGTCTGGGGATATTGGATGAGTAGCATTAGATAAGAATAAAGCCTTCTGGCATCCATTGATTACTCTAGCTTACACTGAGTGGCACTACCATGTGGCAAGTTTTGCCTGTTTTAATTGGGTTTAAAATTATTTGGACAATCAGTTCATAGTAAATATAGTTAACCATTCACTAATGGTCATTAATTGGATATCCAGTTATGATTAGCTATTAGATTAAGACCACAAATTAATCTGGATTAGTTAGGTAAATGATACTGCATTGGTAATAAATTAAAAAATCAATTGTAATATAATGCTATCTTCATCACTGATAAAGTGATATACTCTGAGACTTACTTTTAACTTTTGGGGAGATTTTATTTAAAAGTCTTGGCAAGACTTAGTTCTATAAACTTAAAGAACATGTGCAAAATGCCTTTAATTATTTTTCTATAATATTACTAAAAACAAGAAAAACGACTATACTAATGTATCAGAAATCATAATTTACTTTTATTAAAATAAACTACTAAAAAACTAAAAAATTAAATTATTGTTTGAAATTCTTTTCATAGTAGGATACTCTTTTTAAAATGCTTTTAAAAATGAGAATTGTTTATAAATATGTATCGTTAATGAAGATTTAGTGTTAAAAGTAAGTCAGTTGTAATCTTAATAAATAATAGATAAAATGATAGAATCACTAATGAGCAATTATTCTTAGTTCAAATTCGCAACAACTAAACCAGCAGAATCTCAGCGCCAAGAAGGTGAAAGTATTTATAAAGATTTAGTATGAGGCAGTTATACTGCTCTCTATGATGAGACAACCAATAATTTGCATTGCTCTAGGCTTAAATGAGCAGAATATTTTCCTTGTGAAAGTACTTTCTGAATCACCAGAGCTGACTGATGATGATTTATAGAACAGTTCTGTCAACAATAATATAAAAAAATATTTTGATTATGAAAGCAATTTTGCAAATCTAATAGTTGATAGATAATGAAATACTCTAGGATATATAATCAAACAAAAATTCAAAACATCAGTTAAACAAATTAATAAAATTATAGTTGAATTAAAAAATTATTTGAGTGAAAAAGCATTCATAAAAAAATGTATTATATGTTCTCCAAAATGTAGCATTAAAAATAATTTGTACTAAAAATTTGTAAAACATCATCACCAATTACTATTATGACCATAGTGGAAAATAATAAGAGATAATGACATATACAGAAAATAAAAATTAAAACCGGCAAAACTCACTATACGTATTGCCACACACAGCAAGCTAGAGTAATCAATGGACGCCAGAAGGCTTGTGCCTAAAATCCCCATATAGTGCCTACTCATCCAATATCCCCAGACTAGTTTTTGGCTTGTGGCCTTCATCAGTGAGGAGCCTTGGATCTGAGAGCACTGCACCTAGATCTTAGGATCTCTAGTCTGGGGATATTGGATGAGTAGGTACTAGATGGGGATTTATGCACAAGCCTTCTGGAATCCATTGATTACTCTAGCTTGCTGTGTGTGGCAATACGTATAGTGAGTTTTGCCAGTTTTAATAACAGTTATAAGCAAGCATAAGAAGTGGTGGTCATGTGATGTTTATTGGCTGAAAATAAAAATTCCCAATACGTTTGTAAATTAAATAGATTTTTTTGCCGTTTTTTAAATATAGTTTGCAATTCTGAATTTGCTGATGTCTTCAAAAGTCTATCACAGACAAAAATATGATTTATTTAAAAGTTTAGATGCAGATAAAGAAGTTCATATTTTTATTTAAATATAATTAGTCTTGATAATAGATAGCATTGGCTGGATATAGTAAATTGATTTGTAAGAAATTTGCATATATAAATATATACAGAGTGACATTAGATTTGGTTAATATTGAATCAATGCATATAAAAATGTTAATACATTGATTGAATCAAGTTTTAACTATTTAAACTTATTTTCATCTATAAAAAAATAATATATGATTAATTACTTGGAAATGATATAACATTTGAGCATGGGAGCAGATTAACTTAATAATTCCATTTGTTGATCAAACTGAGTTTGTTTTTTAATTCTACACAGTTGAAAATTAATCCAGATTTGCCAGGCTATTATTGTTTACTCCACATAGTATTTACATCTGTGTTGATCTGCCTTTGAATGTCTCATGTGAAAATGCTGAACTGATATTAAAACAAAAATTGCATAAATGATCCGATAAATATAGAGCATAAAAATTTAACACAAGATTTTGGCTATGTAAAATAATTTCTAATCTTAAAAATTAAATTTATTTTGTATAAAGGCGAAGGTCAACTTTACTAATGAAAAAGTGACATTTTTGTCCATAAAGCTAATAATTAAATTATATATATATATTTCAATTTTTTCTGTATTAGTAAACAGAAATTTAATTAATATTTTAAGGGAAGATGAATTAGGAGTTTAATAAAGTTTTAATTAAATTTATAATTATTTTTTTTTTTAGAAAAGCAGCATCTCCTGCATATTGTAAGGGTTCAAGTAAAATTATCAATATTGCTTCTAAGGAAACAACACCAACCTAATCTAGTGAAGTTTCAGTTGCCAGACTGTAATTCATTCTATCATGATGTCTATAATATTTCTCTGAGATTACTAAATTTTTTGACAAAATATCAATTTTGCCTTTGATCTTGGGGTCATATATGAGTTCAGTCAACATTTAATTTGAGTAATAGTAATAAAATATGAAATTATCCTTCAGCTTATTATTCCTCTCCCGGGTTTTTACTCCACATCAACATTGCCCACTATCATTGATTTTCTTTTTTATCCCAATAATCCAAACAGGTAAATGAGACTCTTGATATCATTTCTAGATATAAATACTTAAATGTGTTGAGGTAAATACATACTAGCACATATAAAAAGTAATCTAATCTTTTATTACCAAAGATCATTGTATGATTCTTTATGTAGTTAGTAGTATGACTCCAATTTTTTCTCTTAAATAGCTTGAACGGGTTTCACTTCTTAGGCTACAAGATATAATGAATAGGATAAAGTAAAAATTTAATATCAGCTTTCTATAGCTGCATCTAACATTAATCATTTATTTTCTTTATTGACTCTTATATTAATACCTTTTAAGTTATCTCTGTCACAAGGGTCTTATTAATTATGCAAAAGATTGGTATAGATATAGATAGCAAATGTGCAATAAAAAAAGAACACTTTACCCAAATTTGTTTCATTCGCAGTAAAAGTAATAAAATGTTTTATTTCTCAAGAATTCAGGCAGTGATGTTGACAGAGCTGTTATGAACCATGGGTGTTGGTTCTAAACATCACATGATCACCATTTCTTACACTTGCTCATAACTGTTATTAAAACAAAAAAAACTTTCCATACGGTAGTGCAATGTTCTCAGATCCAAGGCTCCTCACTGATGAAAGCCACAAGCTAGAAAGTAGTCTAGGAATATTGTATGAGTAAGTACTAGATAGGGATTTTATGCACAAGCTTTCTGGCATTGATTAACCTGACTTTCACTGAGTGGCACTACTGGATGGAGAGTTTTGGGTGTTGGGTTCCAGGGTCAGTCATTCTACCACTGCCGTAAATCACAGAAAACATTTAAAAATTTACATTAATAATAAAGAATATGAATACTTATTCTATCATGATTAAGTTGCAACCTTTTTGCAATATGTTCAGTAATTAAGTTGTCTGTTTTGAATCTCATTAAGAGATGTTTTTAAAACAGGCAAAATTCTCCATACAGTAGAGCCACTCAGTGCAATCCAGAGTAATCAACGGATGCCAGAAGGCTTGTGCATAAAATCCCTATCTAGTGCCTACTCATCAAATATTCCCAGACTAGTTTCTATCTTGTGGCTTTCATCAGTGAGGAGTCTTGGATGCAGCCCTCTAAAAGTCACCTTTTATCTCTACTTAACTACAAAACTATGAGTCTAAAATTGAAAACAATAACATTTTCAATACAAGCTCATTAGCTTATATAGTCATATAGGTCTGAACTCAGTTCAGTACCTATATATTTTGGTGTCTTTGGTATTTTAATAACCGTAGCCACTACTATCCTATTAGGCAGGATTGATATTAAACCAATAAACATCACATGATCACCATTTCTTATGTTTGCTCATAACTTATTAAAAGAGGCAAAACTCTCCATACAGCAGTGCCACTCAGTGCAAGCCAGAGTAATCAACAGATGCCAGAAGACTTGTGCATAAAATCCCTATCTAGTGTCAACTCATCCAATATGCCCAGACTAGTTTCTAGCTTGTGGCTTTCATCAGTGAGGAGTCTTGGATCTGAGAGCACTGCACTACTGTATGGAGAGTTTTGCCTGTTTTAATAAGTTATGAGCTAGCATGAAAAATGATTATGTGATGTTTAGATAATGTTTTTATGTAGTTTTATTTAATAATGAAAGTTTTCAATGTGTTTAGGAACTCACAAGTCGTTTTAATTAATAGTTGTAAATTTTTATTTGGCGTGTAGCAGTAGAAGTTATCTTTAGCTCTGTTGGGTTTTTTTATTTAATAAATTATTAAATAAATAAAATTATTATATTTATTTAACTTTTTACATCTAAAGATAGTTTATTTAATATTCAAATAATTTATTGCTTAATATAACAGTAAGTTGTGTATATATTCTTGTTTTAATGTGAAATGAAATTGGACGCATCATTCAAAGTGTTTGTTAATTTCCTTTTAAAATTTGTTTATTTATTTATTTGGTATTTATAATAAATAAACACAGTTATTTACTGTTGTTTAGTTTTCCAATTTGCAACATCTATAAAAAAATAAAACAAGTTGGCAAAATATTTTCTAGTAATTAAAAGAGAGAGAAAAAATGTTTTTCCATTTGTTTATTTTTTAATTTTTTTTAATGTTTAATAAATAAATTCATATTTTTTAAATTTAATATTAATTTACAGTAATTCTGTAATTTATGTAAATTTATTAAAAGTAAAGTATTAAAACCTATAGAACCTTTAAACTGAAAATTAACTTTAAAGCGTATATCACATATAAAGACAAGAAATTAATAATTTAAATATTTATTAGTATCTAAATTTTTTTTCACATTACATAGTCTTGCACTGATCTAAATTACATTTAAAAATTATGTTTGAACAATAAAAAAATATGTTACATTAAATTTGCTACATGTTGTTTAATTTTTTAATACTACTTTTATTGAAATTTTTTTTTTCATGTGTCATAGCATCGGCTGTGAAGCGAACCCGGGACAACTGCTTGTAAGGCGGCTGTGCTGACCTCTCGACCATCAATGCTTGACAAAGTTTATTATACTTAAAATGGTTTTCTCTTGCAATAATTATTTTTAAATTTAAATGTTTTTATTTGCAGATTTTATATTATTGGAAGTTAACTATTTTAATGAATTCAGTTGATGTTTTTTTTTAAAAAAAATAGTGATATAGTGTATTATTTGGTAAAAAAGGTAAAATATTCGACTCTGGAGTTCAAAGTTCACAAAACAGAATCCAAACACTAGAGAGATGGCCGAACACAATACTTTCTCTCAACTGATCAATTAATGTTTTTGGTTGGAAACTAATGTGTAAACATCTAACACTTAAATCCACCATTCCACTTTTGTTCTAGCTGCATAATTAGCGAATCAAACTTGTGAGAAAAAGTTTTGAAAGTTTCTATAATAATAGAAATATCATTATAATATATGGGGTATATGAGCACAGACTTTCACGGAGCTACCACTCTCCACACTATCTCATACTACTGATATACTTGCACACATATATGTTGAAAAGATAAATAATCACCAATATACGTATTCCATGCTAAACCAGCAATCATCTATTAGTCCAGATTACCATCTCTACACATATATGCTATAAGTGCTCAGATATATATTAAGATAGCCAATCCTCATACTCTAATAGACAGGGTTCAATCTACTCCACACTCCAACTCTTCAACCATCCATCCAATTGAAAATCTGATGGTGGAATGCTCAAAGGCCACCCTGAGGCCGAGATTCTTATCACACCCATGCCGACCTAAGATCAATCTGACCCCTCATGTACAGGATATAATCCATTTAACACATATACAAGGGATGGGCAGACATCTCTACTATGTAATGAATAGAAATGACCTGGAGTTTGAATTCAGTTGGAGTGACACTTAAAAAAAAAATCCAGATTGCAAGGCTTAATTTTTTTCCCAGATATCTAAGGTAGTCATCCAATTCTTTTTAATAAATGGGATATAGCTATTTTCAAGTAAAGGGTAAAACCAAAAAAACAACAACAAATATTTTCTAATCGAAAATTATCAAGCCTAATGAGTAAATCTTTCTTCGTTCTTCTTATCAGTTCTTATTCTTGCAATGAGCTATTTAAAAAATGTTTTACAATTTACTTTTTTAGTATATAAAACAAACAACTCAATTTACAACATTATAAACTATGTATATGTGCAAGTTTGCATATTTTTAGCAATAATGTTTATACTTCTTAAACAAACTTATAATAGACAACTTTTAGATAAATGCTGGCTTTGGGTTGGTATTTTTAGATCTAGTGTCTGAACCTACCCTGGCACCTACCTGAGGAGTGCCAAAGCACGAAATCATGGTCAGAGGTTGGGGGGGGGGTTGTGATAGAGATATTTTAAATGCTTTCTTTGGCTAAGCATTTATCACAAAGCTTGTTGAGGAATTGGCAATCCTCATTGTTTATAACTTACAAGCTTAAGAGAATAGGGTCATGTGATCTATGACTCTTATTTTAATTATTTATAACTTATAATATGTGTGAATGTGTACATGGAATATACATTTTGTGAATATTTTGATTTAATACAATAAGTGGTATACTTCTCTGCACTTAGTGTGGAGGCAAAATATTGTCATAGATGTTATTTTGAAAAAAAGGAAATGAATCATTACGACAACTTTAGTGCTATTGAAAATAAAAATGATATAATAAATGAATAAAAAAAGAAGTCAAAAACTTGAACTTTAGCCAGATAAGCAAACGAATAGTAGATTGCAAGCAAAAATAATCATTATACCAATATCTGATAATGGAGGCAGTGAAATGATAAGACAGATAAATCTATATTTAATAAAGTAAACATCAATTCAACCAAATCATTATAAAATACTAAATAAAGTTAATATTAAAAAGAACCTTTAAAATGTTGATAAAATAAAAATAAACAATCACTGAATATGTATCTTTTATTGGCGAATAATACAGAAGTTATTATAAAAATGTTGATAACTTGTTAAATAAAATACAAAAATCTGTGTTGAATATATCTAAATATAAGGCATCTTTATAAGTAAATTACCATATGTGTTAGAGATAATTATATGAAACTTCTAGAGATTGTTGCCTTTGGCAGGATGGCTTAGCTGGTTAGAGCGTTACCTTAAAATTCAATACTCAAGATTGTAAGAGTCCAAGTTCGAATCCCATGCTAGTACTGTCACTGGTCATGCCAGCAACACTCTGAAGAAGAGGGAAGAAAAATACTTCTTGAAACATTGTGCATATACTAATCTGTGTGTTATTACTAACAGTTGAATGTATTTGGAATATTTAAATAAAGTTAAATTTTTCTAAAGACATTCAATACACATATTAGATGATGGAAAAAGTTCAATATAAAAATACAATCTTTATATACTCTTTAATTGCTTAGTAAATAAGGTGGTTTATTATTTGAAAAAAGAAACAATAAATAATATAAGATGTAATTACAAAGAAATTAATATAAATGCATAATTAAATTAAAAATTTTAGGTATTAAGAAAACAAAAATTCAGTAACTACTTTTTTCTGAAACGGTATGGATTAGTTTGATGTAAATATGTTTTAGTAAAAAATTTCAATTGTTTAGAAAAGAAATTAAGTAAAATGTTTAAATGTCTGATTACAATTTATAAAACAATGCTAATTTGACATCGTTGGATTCAAAACATTACAGAAACATATTTTCTTTTGAAAATAACTCTAAATAAATACAATCCTAATCTATTGTATATTTTTTTCAGTGAATGAATTCAATGCCAATCTTATGCAGTAGTGATGATGGTGATGATGATGATAGCAGCTTTAAGAACTAAAACTTCCTTTTCAGGTCCCAACTGAAGAAAGTAAAAATATAAATATTTTAGTTTGGTTAAATAAATAAAACTACTGTATCATTTTGGTGGTAAACCTATTTAGAAGATCTATCAAACAAATCATACAATTATTTTTAATAACATCAAAGAGGACAAACAGCACCAAAGTTTACCTTACAATCTTAGTGTGGTAAAAAACGTCAAAAAATTACATAATGAATTTAAAGTAGGATTTAGAACTCCACCAAACACTAACAGAATAATTAATAACACTAAGGATAAAATAAAGCTAGAATCAATGCCCCAGGTGGTGTATGTGATTGCATGCCCTAAAGCAGGATGCAGTGCAATATATTATGGTGAAACTCGAGCCATAGTCAGTAACAGATTGTCTCAGCATAAGTATGCATATATCAGATTGCTAAAGAAAAACAAAGGCAATTCAATATTTGTTGCTCATCAATAGACAGCCAATTATGTATTTAAACTCTCCAGAGTTGACATAGTGTGTACTGAGAGAAATGATGCCAAAAGAAAAATCAAGGTGGCTTACTTCATTGCTAGTGACATAAATGACACGTTTCACAATTTCAAAAAAATGGTCTGATTGCATAAATTTGCATACAATGAGTTTAATACATATTAAGGCTATGAATATGGAGTAAACAGGCTCTGAAAGCACTTAGCCAATATTAAGATTTAGAATTTACTAATTTTGCCTTTATACGTTGAAGCGTATTGTATTAATATTTATATTGTATATTATTATAGATGAAATCATATACCTATGCATACTAAGTCCATGCTTTATTTTTATATTTATTAATTTTATCCTGCATTACTTAAATAATTCAAAGTCTATTGCTAAGTCAATAAACTATAAAATATGGTATGCAATGTCTGAAACAAAAACTTTTTAATGATAATAAAAAATTCAATTGCCACAAAATGTTTTCATTTCTTTATATTTCATATTTATAGTAATTAATGAATTTTTTCTACAGTACAGGCTTTTTCATATCTACATTTCAATATGTAATATATAAGGAGTTTGAATTCAGATTTTCACATGACCATCAACTATCCATGCTATCTCATACTGCTGATAAACTTGATCACACACATGTTGAAAAGATAAATAATCACCAATATATGTATTTCGTGCTAATTCCAGCACTCGTCAGTTGGTCCAGATTATCGTCTCCACACATATATACAATCAATGCTGAGCTTATATTAAGATAGTCAATTTTCATACTTTAATAGATACGCTTCGAACCACTCCACCCCACAACTTCATTTCAATGAAAATCTGAAGATGGAAGTAATTTATGTAAATATTTGTAAATATATATGTAATGATTTTTATTATATAATTTCAATTTTAAAAAATCGAGAGGGACTTCTGTATATTACATACAATGTACTTTTGAAAGCAAGAACCAATTTCATATTATTATTCTATTAATAAACTATGTTCTCATTACTACTGAGGAAAGCTAAGTAACCGGAAACTAGTCAAGAGCTCAATTCGGTATTATTCTCTAGAATCTATCAATAATTAATATTTTCATGAATGTCTCAAATGCAAAATGGATATTGTTATCCAAAGCAATATAAATAAATATTTTTATCTCAAGTAAAATTAATAAAATAGAATTCTACTGATATTATTAATTAATTTTAAAAACCTGAATGTTGTTAAGCTAAGCGTTGACAATACCAATTTAAAACAAAAACAAAATTCTGTTAAATTACTTTTACATGTAATTTTTTAAAACAGTTTTTATTTAATATAATTGAATAATTATAAAAATAAAAATTAATAGTTCTTTTATATTATTAGAATTTAAAAAATTGTAATAGTGCAAAATGTTGACAAGGTAACATAAATAATTTAGAACTTAATTTATTGACAAATTATTTGAACACAAAACTTGTTTGTTGCAGAATATTTTATACATAGGAAAATAAAACACTCTCATTCAGAAGTTTTGAAAGTCACTTAACAAACAAAATGTAAAACATTATAAATTATTTATGATTACTTGTGTCAATTTATAAAGCATTTCCATTTTGCTTATCAATTATGAAATTATTAAAATAGATCTCGGTTTGGAAATTTGGAGTAGAACTAATGTGCTATAATAACTAAAAGAACAATGTTTACATGGAGGGTCTTATTTAATATACATTTTAAATTGTAATTAGTCATCCAAATAGAAGAAATTTTTATAAGCATAATATTGATCAAAAACACATTTATTGTCGAATTGGGGCTGATAACAAATGACTATGTTAAGATTCATATTTTTTATAAACAAATTGACTGCATTTATCAGTTATTTACTATGCTATAAAAAGCAGAAAGTAAAACAACATGCATTATATATACTCTATAATATGAATGTTGATCTTAAGTTATCAGAATTGAAAATGTAGAGTATAAAAAATTACATATAGGTAGACGTTTTAAAGCAATAGCGAATAATGAAATAATGAAGTAAACAATATTTTGAAAGTTTGGATAAATGAGAAGTAAAGCATTGATGGTCTAGCAGTTAGCATAGCTGCCTTCCAAACATCTGGCCCGGGTTCACTTCTCGGTCAATGCTTTGACATATATAAAAAAAAATAAAGATAAACTATAGAATCAGTATTAATAGGAGAATGATTTTGTTCACACTAATTATAAAGACCACATCATATTACAATATCAATCCAGAATAAGCTTCAATATCTAGATACTATGTATTCTGACAAATAACTAGATTGATAGCTGAGTTGAATGCAATCTGATGGCTTTAACAAATCACAAGATAGCTTGAAACCAAAAGAAAAAAAAATTTCAAGGATCACTCAGCTTTGGTTTGAATTTCACATCCCTATGACTATTATATTTTAATGATGAAAGTAAAAATACATAGTTGTTTAATTGCAGTGGCTAAACAGATTTTTTATAGAGAAGAAAAACTTAATTTTATAAGATTAGATTTGAAAAGAAATGTTTTAATTAATAAATTTAAAAAAAAATTTTTTTTTCAAGATTTTAAATATAAAAAAAGGTAAAAAAAAATTACCATTATAAGTACTAGAGCATTAAAGTAAATGTGCAATGACATTAATTATTATCATCATCATCAACAATATTTTCAGTTGATATAATCTATTGCCAGATGAATGATTCTCAAGGTTAAATTTAGTTTCTCCAATCCATAGACTCTTTTCTCTCCATCATTAAACAAGCTTTCTTATTTCGTCTCATGTGCCTCTTTCTATGTTTTTTATAATTTCTTAGGATCCTGTTTGTGACTTCAGCTGTCTATCTCTTGTTATCATTTGTAGAAATAGGTCAATTTCAGTTTTAACAATGACACTAATAATACCTAATTGTTTTTGCACCCAAATAGCTTGCTTTTGATCTCTTCTTCTTACTTCTTTGCATACACCTCTCCATACTTTGATGAATGGTCAGAAATTTCCGAATTGCTGTTCTTTTATTTCAGATCCATAAGTAAGAAATGATAGTCAAGCGTTGGTGACTGAGTGGTTAGGACAGCCACCTTACAAGCAATGGTTCTAGAATTTGCTTCCCGGTCAATGCTTTGACTCATAAAAGGAAGTAAGAACTGATAAAATACATATAATAAAAACACATTTAAACATATTTTCTTTTAATATTAAATTATTTCTAACAAAAGAATTTCATCCAGGTTTAATTTTATGATTAATTTCATCCATTATGTCATCATCTGGATTAACAATCTTACAAACTTCTTCTAATTCATAATTATCAATCATTATTGTCTTCTTTAGTCTTTGTATTTATCTTTAATTCTATTTACTTATTTTTATCTTAATCCTGAAACATTTCTTGAACATCTGAAACATTATTTGCAAAATCGACTATATAATCTGAAAAATCTAGATGACATAAAAAATCTTCTTGCTGTACATCTTTATCAATGTTAATTTTAATAAAACCATGTAATCTAATGATTTCTGTCACATTTTAATAAATCTTTAGAATATAACAACACCATGGGTTTATATCTTGATGATTCATGGAAATAACTATAGAATCAATTGGGTTTTTCTTTCATACTCTATAAGTTCAAAGCATAATGGCAACTCATATTCATAATTTCTATAATTTTTTTTAATACTTGAATATCATTCACTATGTATGTCAAAACCATTTTTAAATTCAATTTATTCTTTTGGTTGGTTTTGAAAATGATTAAAAATGAACGTGCTGTGGGTAAATTTAATTACAACAATAATATGAGAGAGACCACAGACTTTCAGACTTAACAGAAAAGAACTGTCTATTATAAATTTGTTTTTTTTTTTAGCTAAACAGAAATGAACATGTAATTATCCAAGTGGAGTTACAACAAAATTGGATTATAACCATTAAACATCACATGATCACCATTTCTTATGCTTGCTCATAACTGTTATCCTAAGATCTAGGTGCAGTGCTCTCAGATCCAAAGCTCCTCACTGATGAAATCCACAAGCTAGAAGATAGTCTGGGGACATTGAATGAGTAGGCACTAAATGGGGATTTTATGTACAAGCCTTCTGGCATTCATTGATTACTCTAGCTTGCACTGAGTGGCGTTACTATGTGGAGAGTTTCACCTGTTTTAAAATTGGATTATCTTTTGACTAATATAATATATTATTTCAAGGTAATATTCTGAATAGAATCTTTAAGAAATGATAATCAATTAATGAGATGTAAGATAAATGTTTATGCAAAACTAGAGAGACAAAAACTATTTTAAAAAATCAATATTAACAGTTGATATTTTTTACGTACAGAATTACTCTAATAAATTTAAGTCAAAATTGCATTTTAAAATATTAACAGACTTTATAAGAAGGTTAGATTTGATTGAAATCAATAAGAGGATAACTGATACTCAAGAACTGCAAGAAAAATACAAAAAAACATCTTGGTTTTGGGATGAGAGTTATTTCTGCAATAAGAAGAAAAGATAAAGGGAGATGACATTATTATATGTTGAAAGAGTTCTATAAAGAAGTGTACAATAATTAAAGAAAAAGAAAACAAAGCATCTTTTGCAGTTTTATTTCTTTTCAGTTTCCGATATTTGAAATGAAAACGTGAATTGTGCATTAAATCTATGAAGAATCAAAAATTTCAGGAAGAGATGAAATTATAACTAATGTCTTTTAAAAAGGAAAAAGTAACAGAAAATTTTTGGCAAAGTTATATATCAAATGTCTAAATGACAAAGATGTATGAGATAATTGGAATAATGCTATAATAATATTGACGTTTAAGATGCTCACTAAGAAGATATTAGAAATTACAGACTCGTGGATCATTTATCACTTTTATGTAAAATCTTTTCCAAGATACTTATAACTCATCTCCAGCAAACTTTTGATTTTAACCAGCCAAAAGTACAAGCTGGATTTAAAAGTGTTTTAGCATAGTAAAATGTATGTAAGTATTGAAAAAAAAATTATAAAAGGATCTGATGAATATGAATTGCCATTATCTTTTTAATGTATAGATTATAAGGAATTTGATTTTATAAGCATTTATGCAATAATTAAAGTAATGGATTAACAGGATAAAGATTCAGAATATTAAGAAAATGCAACAGCAACAATTAGATTAATATTGAATAAAACGTACATCAGGGTGATCTATATCTCAAAACTTGTTACAGCCATTTCACAAAAAGTGTTTGTGATTTTAAATGGAAAACAAAGAGAATAAAAGAAAATGGAGATTATTTAAGTCATCTAAATTTTTCAGTTAACATGGTTGCTTTTGAAGCAGTGCAGCAGATCTTAAGGAAATGTTGCAAGAGTTATTAGATGAAAGTGATAAAGTAGAAATAAAGGTAAATGTTAAAAAGATTAAACAAATGTTCAATGAATTTTCTCAGAATAAGAATATAAACATTTCCAATCATGAATTAGAAGAAATTAATAATTACAAGTAGCTTGATCAGATTATTAATGCAGAGGGAAACATAATGGGTAAAATTAATCATAGAATAATGGTAGGAGAGATTTAATAGTAGAAGGATGTATTTGAAAAGGAACATTTTTAATAGATATGTTTTAGCAGTCATTACTTATAAATCTGAAACTTGGAGATTTTACAGATAAGCAATACAGAAACTTTAAGATTAATTAATAAATTATGGAGAAAAATAAGCTAGATGTAACAAGAAAAAAATCAAAAATCAAATACATGGATAAGGGGGAAAATGGATATCCATAACATCATTGAAAAAGATATAAGATTGAAATGGAAATGGGCTAAATGTATTGATAGAAGGAATAATAATAGATAGCTAACTAAAGTTTTAGACTGGATTCCAAGAGACTGTAAAAGATTTACAAAGAGATGTTATGTAAGTAAATCATTTATTTTATATAGCGCGATGTTTATAAACTGTAATATTTAAACAGCATTAAGCTGTTGCACATGCGCTTTGCAGATTTTAACTTTAAATGAATGAATACTAACACTTCAAACACATGATAAAGTCTTTGAAAAAGATAGAGTGGCCATCTATCTTTTTGAACCCAAACGCTTTTGTATGGGCAAATCTTAAGTGTTTGAAAGTGAAAGCGTGAAGATATTAAATAATCACTTTAAATTACTCTTACATGCTTGAATGAAAGATGCTGTTAAAATTTATTAGAATTTACGATATGTCATTCTTATTTCAAATTAAATGTATGTAAATAAATCATTTATTTTATATAGCACAATGTTTATAAACTGTAATATTTAAACAGCATTAAGCAGTGTTTGAAGTTTAGTATTCATTCATTTATAGTTAAGATCTGCAAAGCGCATGTGCAACAGCTTGATGTTGTTTAAATGTTAAAGAGATGATATGGTAAATGGATGGATGAAATAAGAAAATTTCTTTTATGTAAGATAAACTATGTATCAGAATAATTGGATTAAACTTAGATATACCTTCATCCTGTAGAGGTTTGATAATGATTGAATGTGAGTGATGATGATTATTAAAGACAAAGGTCACTTTAGATGAATTATAATTTTCTTAGTAAAGATTTTTGTGTAAAACTGTTAGAAATATGATAGACCTATAATTTCTAAAATCATCTTTATCATCTTTTTTTAAATATCAACATTACTATTGTGTTCTTCCTCCTACTTACATTTAGTACAAAGTTGTGGGTATAATTTTTTTAATTCTCCACCTGCTTTTTTTAATATATAGGGTATATAAGCACAGACTTTCACATGACCCTCCATTCTCCACATTATCTCATAATACTGATACACTCGAACAGATATATGTTGAAAAGATAAATAATCACCAATATACATATTTCATGCTAAACCAGCAATCATCAGTTGGTCCAGATTACCATCTCTACACATAATGCTTTTTTTATTATATTAATAATTTCATCAGTTTTCAAAACTTTTCTCTTCATAGACTTAATGGCTTATCTCATCTCCTCATTTAGTGTTTGGCAGCTCAGAAGATGTAACAATTGTTATAGTTTTTTTTTTATTACTACATAATTTTTTATTGAATTCTTTCACACAATTTATGATGTCTTTTTTTTTTTAGTAATAGCTCCATCATTCTTTTTATTAATGAAACAACTTTTCTTCCAATATCAAGATGTTGTTTTATACTTTTGAAACTTTTGTTTTTGCCAATTTATAGTTATATTTTCCAATATTAATTAATTCTTTTTTAACAGATTTACAAACCTGCAGATATTCACTTAAAAATCAGTTATAAAAATACTTTAAAAAAAGAAAGTGTTTTTAATGATAAGATAATCAGAAAATCAAATAAGAAAGCAATGAAAGATCATATATATAAAATGAAAATTAGAGGACTTTAAAGACAGGCATTTTACAATGGTATATGACTACTTAAGTAATATAAAACTGTTTTTCCTGAATAACGAGATGATTTTTGATGCACAAGCAAAAAATATATTAAGTTGTAAACAAATATTAAAACAGGAAAAACTCTCTATACAGTAGTGCCACTCAGTGCAAACCAGAGTAATTAATGGATGCCAGAGGCTTGTGCATAAAAACCCCATCTAGGCCTACTCATCCAATATCCCCAGACTAGTTTCTGGCTTGTGGCCTTCGTCAGTGAGGAGCCTTGGATCTGAGAGCACTGCACCTAGATCTTAGAATCTAATGCAATCCTCCAGCAGCCACCTTTTATCTCCATTTAACTACAAAACTATGAGTCTTAAATTGAAATCCAGAATTTAGTCTGGGAATATTAGATGAATAGACACTAGATGGGGAATTTTATGCACAAACTTTATGGCATCCATTGATTACTCTGGCTTGCACTAAGTGGTAATATGTATAGAGAGTTTTGCCTATTTTAATAACAGTTATAAGCAAGCATAAGAAATGGTGATCATGTGATGTTTATTGTAAACAAGTAGAAAGTTACGTTGTAGTTTAGTGATAAATTTCAAACTGGATGTTTAATTTTTTTTACAATGTCATTTTTATAAAAACCTAAATCAAATCTTTTTTTTCTATTGTGATCATAAAATATGTAACAGTGAGTGTGACATAATAGAATAAAAGATTCAAGCTTACTATTTACAAATAGAATGTATCGATAGTTTTCAATTATGAATAATTGCTGAATGATAAGAGGGATAAAAGTTAATGTAACAGGAAGATCTGAGGATCATTTTTATGTCCATGACTTCAGTCACAAAGTGGCAATACTGATTATTTATCCAAATATGATTACTATTTCAGAAGCTTATTGGAACTCATAATGTAATGGCCAATAAAGATTATAAAAGTAAATCAATGAAAGGTTGCTGATGCTATTTACGTTGGAGCACCAAACTAGATACCAGAAACCGTTTTTGAGAGTAATGGATAACTTCATTTAAATCTCAATAAGCATCTATAAACCCTTGATCTCACCAAATAATCATATTCATCTCTCTCTCTTTATGGAATCCATTTTTATTCATATATTGGTTGTCAAAATCTGACTTTAAATTGACTTATTCCATGGAGCAATATTTCCCAAACTATAGGCCATGGTCAATAAATGTTTCATTAAAATTATAAAATTAATATAAGCCTCATACTATTAAAATGTTGCATCAAGTTGATACATGTTTTCACATGGTGAAACATGCTGGTGGGATGATTTGTGCATGCAAACACTGACTGTCATGTTAACAGTTATTAGCAATATATCTTAAGTAAGCAGGCATCAGTTTACCTGTTGAACAGACATTTTATTTATGATAAGAATTATTTGTTAAACATATTTTATATTATTTTACTTAATATGTAAATAATATTATTACAAATCTTTCTTAGCATGTTCAGTTGTTTTATTATAATATATTTAAATTGACTCACATAAAATTTGTGACTGAACACTATAACAATTAGTAATTTCTTTTTCTTATAATTATATTAAGTACTTATTTCCACATTTCAATTTTCAATTTTTTACATTTGATTTTATATATTGCAATCTTCTTTTGTAATCTTTAATTTTTGTTACTAAACATTTTATCAAATCATTTTTATTACAGTTCTTTTTACAATGTTCTACTTTTTAGTACATTTTGTTTCACATTTATTTTTATGTATTTCAGTCTTTTCTATAACACTGGTTTCTGCCATAGTTCTGTCTAATATTAGAATTTAAATATTATTCAAAAATTACATAATGAATTCTCAGTTAAACAGAGGACCTTTAAAACAAGGACAGGCAAATCTTTTTTTGGATATATCTATGCTTGGAAAAGAAACTGGGGTTTCTTTAAAATTTTATGTTAAAAAGCAGGTGAAAGAATTTATCAAAAAGGAAATACAACAAAAGTTATTTAAACCACTAAACATCACATGATCACCATTTCTTACACTTGCTTATAACTGTTATTAAAACAGGCAAAACTCTCCATAAGTAATGCCACTCAGTGCAAGCCAGAGTAATCAATGGATGCCAGAAGGCTTGTGCATAAAATTCCTATATATTGCCTACTCATCCAATATACCCAGACTAGTTTCTGGCTTGTGGCCTTCATCAATGAGAAGCATTGTATTTGAAAGCACTGCACCTAGATCTTAGGATTTAATGCAACCCCCCTCCCCAAGCAACCACCTTTTATATCTATTTAACTACAAAACTATGAGAATAAAATTGAAAACACAATGATATTTTTAATCTAAGCTTATTAGCTTATATAGTCATATAGATCTGAACTCAGTTCAGTAACCATACATTTTGGGGTCTTTGGTTCTTTAATAACCATAGCCACCACTATCCCATTAGGCAGTATTGGTATTAAACCACTAAACATCACATGATCATGATTTCTTATGCTTGCTCACAACTGTTATTAAAACAGGCTTGCACTGGGTGGCATTACTGTATGGAGAGTTTTGCTTATTTTAATGAAAGTTATTTAAATTGGAGATTTGCATATATTTACAATTCAAATGCTCTTGATGCATTGTGGGTTTTAAATAGAATGTTAGCAAAAAAGTCCTTGATTTATGCTAAACTTCACAGGTACTTCATTACCAAAAAAGCAAAAGGTATACCTTTTTTAAAAATGATAATGTGATTTTCAGTTGCTGAAACAGAAAATAAAAAATGCAACAGAGGCAGCTTTTTGTGTGAGTTACCACTTTGCATTTAATGGTGAAGCTCATGCATCTGTATCTTGCATGTTAAACAAAGAGTAAGTTAAAAAAATAAATACAATTATCACATAAAACTGTTTCATACCACATCAAAAATCTTTCTGCTGATTTAGAGAAAATAGATAATTATCTGACTTAGATTTTGCAGTGAAAAGCTATTAAAGAAGATTTATTCAATTGCCTTAATAATTACATTATAAAGCATGACATTAGTTGGAAGAAGAATACTTATATTTGTACAGATGGCACTCAAACAATGGTAGGAAAGATGAAGAGACACTTATAATTCATATTCTTCAAGTAGCTATAAAAGCCACAAAAAGCCATTGTGTTTGGCATAAACAAGTACTAGTAATAAAAAAATGACATATTTAACAAATATTTTGAATGAAGCCATAAAATCTTGACTCTTTCAATCCAGATTATTTAAAACTTTGTGCAATGAAATGGATAGTAAACATATGACACTTTTTACATTACATCCTAAAGAGTTGTAATTATATTTTATTGAGCACACATAAAGTATATGTGAATACTTAAACAGACTTTAACCTGTAACAAATGTGCCTTAAAATTTCTAATAGTCAAGCAATATAATTTTGCCGATAGAGGGACCTCACAAACCATGACACAAGATAGCGACCTTTATAAAGATAAAAGTGGTTGTCTTATTTTTAACCTGAATTTCTAAATGTATAGGCCAATCTGAAGCATCCTGATTTGAGAGTGTGAAGTTATTGTTCTCTTTATTGTTTAAGTCCACTATTTTCTTTACTAATTAATCTTCACGAAGTAAAATGGCTATCCAGATTTAAAACTCTATTGAGACTATTGGAGCTTCATAGTTAGTTATTGGGGTTTTTTCCACAGCAAATAATTTATGAGAATATTTCATTGAATTTTTAACAAATCTTTCAAACTGTCATAGTTGGCATGTGTTTTTACTAAATGTATCATTATAAGGAAAGAATATTATAATTTTTAATGCAAGAGATAAAATTGTGACTTTGGTAGGAAATTACAATTGTGATTTTTTTTATAATTAAACAGATTAATGTTAACTATTTTCTCACTTTGCAAAGATTTTTAACTAAAATAAAATTTAAAGCAGGTGACAAAGTTTCCCATGTAATTTAAGAACATTTACATCCAAAGTCTAGTAAAAACAATTCCTGTGTTTGGAATCCATTAACAGGGACAGTTAAGCTAATAGGTTTCAGAACAAGTGATTATGAAAATCTAATTGATTTAATTAGTAACTCTGGTTTAAAACAAAAATACAGGGAATGCCATTAAATTATTTTTAGACAAATGTAACTGAAGAATGCCCCAATATATCGAAACTGGCTATTTGTGTTTTGCTTTTTCTAACATATTCATGCAAGATAGGATTTTTATATTATGTTACAATGAAATCAAAGTATATAAATGTTCTTCAATGCTATATTGTACATGAGAATTCAACTTCCTAATATTGTGCCTGATATCAAAAGGGTTTGTAAATCAAAGACCAGTGGCAGTTGGTCCATAAACTCTTTAGCAATATAGTATCCCCATATTAATTATTAAATTTATGCTTAAAAATATCAATAATATAACAATCATTCAATTTTACTTAATTATTATGCAATACAACTAATTAAACCATTTTTATACTAAAGATTCTATCAAAGGTGTCGCTAATTATGGCATTACTAGAAATGTCATATTCGATAAATTTCAGTAAGTTGTGCTAAGATTCATTTGCTTTTATCAACACACTTAACTAACACAATTCTATATGCCACTGAACAGCTCCAGTAGTTATTTGAGCATGGTATGTTTATCTACTCTGGTTTCTATTCAGAGCAAATACATTTTTATTGCTTCCATTTAGGATAAGCAATAAAGTATCCTGGTTTGTTCCCCTTGTAATTAACATATAAATATTTACTACAAAAAATATAAAATAATAAAAAAATATTTTAAATATTTATGGTGTTAATGTTGAAGATATAAAAATCTTTTTATTACTCAATTGACATTATATGAAAAATTTAAAATAAAAAGTAAAGATCAATCTATTCCAGATATTATTGTACATCAAGCAACAGTTAGTAAAAACAAAACATTTTTTAGATCTTGCTATATCCTGAGAGTATTGTTATTATGGCAAATTTAAATAAATTTGAACGCAATTTGAAATAAAAAAAACAAATTCATTGAATGTCAAATAACAAAATAGAAAAAAAAAACATTTAGAAATTTCATTAGAAATCCCTAAAGTCTGTAAATAAGCTTTTGCTTACAAGTCCCTTTCTACATACCCACAATAAATAATTAGAAGCCACTGCATTGTATTTTAAATAAAAAAATTTCATGTACTGGAAATTTGGGTATGACAGAATTATATATACACATGTTGTGCACAGCAATTCTAATTTTCAGCAGTTATATCCATGATAATCATCATATTATTACACTTTCACACATACTCAAATGAATAATTCCTAACAGGGTTTTTTATAAGAGTGAATGTTTGCATAATTATTTCTGATTAGCATAATTAATTAATATTTAATATACATTTATATGTATGATTGACATACGTAGAATTTCTAGAATAGTATAATAATAAGGAGATATTTTATTCATATACTGTCTGCATTTACATGATTAAATAATACATTTTATTTACATTCGCATATGTACTATACATGCATAAACAATCCAGATTTTTTAACGATGAGTAGTATGGAAAAATAAAATGGTTTTGTCATTATGGAACTGGAAATGGTCTGTAATAACCATTCCCCTTCGGCTTAAAATTTTTACAAGCTGCCATCGTCAAAGACTCAAAAACATGGAAGTCATTAAAAACGTAATTTTAATATAAATTGATTAATTTATTTTATTATTTTTATATGTTTTATTTTTCATAATTAAAATTTGAAAATAAATGTGTGTTTTTTTAAACTTTTATATTACTTGCTTAATTAATTTATTAGTAATATCTAACTATCCTATAAAATAATCAAAATGTTCGATTAACATTTCATAATTTGAGAAGTCTTCCGTCATATGAAAAGTTTGGAAAAACACTGCCATAGAGAAACAGTAATTTGGCCAAATTCATGATTTTAATGATCTCCAAAATAAAACTCTGCTAATTGCATATCAAAAAATAAATTATCGCTTAATTATTATCCTATATATATATATATGTTGAAATAAAGATTTTCACGGGTTATATATATATATAAAAGACATATTTTTCGGCTTCATCCGTGTTAAAAATTTTAAATACTGATATTCTGACGTTTCGACATTGACTTGTGTGACCAATGTCAAACGTCAGAATATCACTATTTAAAATTTTTAACACGGATGAACCCGCAAAATATGTCTTTATATATATATATCACATATTCCTATAAGAGTTGAATATGACATCTATAAAAAGAAAAAAGTTGTCTTATAGATAACTTAAACAACTAATTTAAGATTTGAAATACAGGCATCCTTATACCTGGAATTTAATTGTAAATATAACAGATTTAAACTCAGACTTTCAAGCATCCTTCAACTATCCACACTATCTCATACTACTGATACATATGACCACACACGTGTGTAGAAAAATAAACAATCACCAATATATGTATTTTGTGCTGAACCAGCACTCATCAGTTGGGCCAGATTATCATATATCTATATGTGTGGGAGATGATAATCTGGACCAACTGATGAGTACTGGTTCAGCACAAAATACATATATTGTTGATTGTTTATCTTTTCTACATGTGTGTGGTCATGCGTATCAGTGGTATGAGATTGTGTGGATAGTTAAAGGGTGCTTGAAAATCTGAGTTCAAATCACCTATATTTGCAACTAATTTAAGTAACTATTATTTAATAATAATAATTTGCATAATATATATATATATATGAACATCTTACTACATGGCAGTCTATGTCTTATAATAACTAATCACAAATTTGACATTTTGCATAAAAATGACAACAGACCAGTATCTAAAGTTTTCACTTTACCAAATCATCCAATTAATGATTTAAGAATGGTTATATTACAAAACCATTTTTCCTTCACAAAATGAAGAAAACAATTTTTTTATTTACAAATGTAAGACTTTATACTCTCATGCTATAAACACGAATAAAGTCATTATTACTTCAATTTTTTTTCCTAATGTTTTATTTAACATGTTAACCTATAATGTATTTTTTTATATTTGAAATTTAATATGGATGCACAATAATTTTTTATACATACATGATTTTTTAACTGAAACACAGGTTAGTTATATACCTGTCTATATATATATATATAGGGTATATGAGCACAGACTTTCAGACGACGTTTCATTAGCAGATTTTCAATTGGATGGATGGTTGAAGAGTTGGAGTGTGTAGTAGATTGGAGCCTGCCCATTTAAGTATGAAGATTGTCTATCTTAATATATATCTGAGCACTTATAGTATATATGTGTGGAAGATGATAATCTGGACCAACTGATGATTGCTGGTTTAGCATGAAATACGGATATTGGTGATTATTTATCTCTTCAGCATATATGTGCTTGAGTGTATCAGTGTTATGAGATAGTGTGGAGAGTGGTGGGTCGTGTGAAAGTCTGTGCTCATATACCCTATATATTATACATGATTTTTTGTATATAATTTTTGCACACATATATATTGCACAAATATATTTTGTGCGAATATATTTAATTTCTATGTTTATTTTTTTTTTCTTTATGAATTAAGTGTTATTATTATTTTTAATGAATTAACTAACTATTTTAAATTTTTATTCGAAGTTTCTATTAGAAAATAATTGGATTTTTTTTTTTTTAGGAAAGAAAATAAGTAAAATATTTTCATTTTCAATATGTAGAATTGAAACTGAATTAGTTAACTATTCAAAAGTTTTTTTAAAAATAAAATGTTGATAAAATAATAGATAAAAGTTATTAACCTAAACGAAGTTTTTAAAAATATGGAAATGATTTTTAACATTTAAATTTTGAATGACGTGATTTATTTTTGATGAAAAGCAATACACTGGTTGAAATATTACAATAAAAACAACAAATAGTCGTGTAGACAAGTCATTCCTTTAGTCAGTTTTTATATATTTTTTGTTTATATATATATATTGGATTTAGGTAACCCTGATTGGCAAAACAAACAATTCATAGTGGATTCAACATTACATGCTTTGGCAAAATTGATCAATTATGCTTGCTTCAAACGTAATAAAGAAGATATAATAATAATTATATTCTCACTTTCTTGTTCTCAGCACTTCATTTAGTGCTTTCGTCTCAATACTTATCATCACCTAGTTTTTATTTTCTTTTTTTATAGTAAAACTAAAATTTTAACAAAGAATATAATCTCATGATAGAATTACTTCTCAAAAAAGAAAAAAAAATATTTATACACTTCTATTTTACTTAATGTGTTTTTATAAATTTATTAAACGCATTGATTACGTAAGTAATATTTACTGAGGCTGTAACCTCAAAAATATGCGTGTCAAATGCGATAGTAGGGACCTCTACAGGTGTTTAACCACAAGCTTATGCTATGGAAGAAAGGAGGGGAAACTTCTTTACTTCAACCTACTTTCCATTTAAATAGGTGAAGCTGAAGCGGTTAGATCTGCGAGCGTGAAGCTATTCAATATACTTCACTGATTAAGTCCACACTTCTTATAACACATTAATACTCGAAATCTTTCGATTTACAATGAGTCAATGGAAAGATTTTATAGTTAGAAATCTATTACAGTAATTTAAAGTTGTAATTATAAATTTATTAAACGCACATTGATTTCATGAGTATTAATGTGTAATAAGAAATGTGGACTTAATCAGTGAAGTATTGAATAGCTTCATGCTTGCAGATCTAACCGCTTCACCTATTTAAATAGAAAGTAGGTTGAAGTAAAGAAGGTTCCCCTCTTTTCTTCCATAGCATAAGCTTGTGGTTAAACACTTGTAGAGGCCCCTACTATCGCATTTTACACGCATATTCTCAAGGTTACAGCCTCAGTAAATATTAATGTGTTTTTTTATATATAGAATACCATTTCCTCCCAAATCTGACATCCATCTTACCAAGAATCTATAATTTCATCTTGTTTTTCTATACCAGCTGAGTTACTATAATAAAAATTTTGATCTCTCTGTTAAACCAAAGAAATATCTGATTGATATTTTTATTGCCCTATTACCAAATTATTTAGTCTTTTCTTGCAATTTAAAAATTATTTATTTATCTGATAATTTTTTTCTAAATATATTAAAAAATATTTTTACATTTGTAAAAGAATTATTAAAACATAAAATAATTTAACTTTTTTAAAAAAGAAAAAAAATTCTTCTCTTGTAACTAAATTTTTTTTTATTAATTCAGTTTTAATTCTCTTTCTTTATAAATAGTAAACATGAAATATTACTTTTTTTCACTCTTTTCTTTTTGTTTTCTCAGTCTAGTAAAATAAAGTGCTATTACTTTATTCTTAGTGAAAACAGTTATTGTCAAGCATTGGTGGCCTAGTGGTTAGCATAGCTGCCTTCCAAGCAGCAGGCCCGGATTTGCTTCCTGGTCAACGCTTTGACATATATATATATAAACTCTTCTATTGTGATTTTTAGCTATTATAAACATGTAAGATGTTTTAAGCTCATGCCTACTCCAAGCAAAAAGTGAATATTGAAATGAACACCAGAAAATCAAAGATGGTATACAGATTTTTTTACATTAGAATACTTCAATAAATGCAATATTTTACAATTAGAAATGCACAAAAAAGATAAAATGTTAATGAATTTAAAATTGCATATTGTATAATTTACTAAAAGCTACAATGTTCTCACTAATTAAATTATTCATTGTTAACATAATTCAACAGTTATCCTACATAAAATTTTAAAGTTTTTTTAATTCCATTTGTGTAGCAAATAATATTTAATTCAATAAAGGCTTCATTTTATTTATTATTAATCAGTAATTAAATAAAATTACTTTCAAAAATAAAATTTATTTGATAAAGTTTATAAAATTATTTAACTACTTCAGCTTCAAGCCGCCATATTGAACTTTTTAAAATACTGGCCTGATACACAATTTTCACAATAACTTTAGTTTGAATTATGTTAGAGCAAAAACAATTACATTGCTAGAAACTAGAAAAACTAAGGAAAACAATAAGCATAAAATAAATAGTGATAACTATATAAAAAATAAGGAAAAAAAGAAATTTTCACAACCGAAATAATTATTATTTTATTGTTTGTTCATAATTTGGAAATTAACATTAATTAAAATGCAAATTACATCTTCAGTGATAATTTCTTTGTATTCCTCACAAAAAAATCTTTCTAAAGATATATAATAAGTCTTAACTGAGATAATCCATAGCTTTACAATGTCCGAAAATGTTCCTATAAGAGTTCTTCATTTTTATCTTCTACCCCAACTGTTGCAAATTGTCAAGGCGCCTGGAAGAAAAGAGTTCTCCCTAATAAAAGATAAAAAATAAAAAAATTAAAATTCTAACAGAATATAAAAATAATGAAGGAAGTGGAAAATTATTACTTACCATTATAAATACAATAAAAAATAAAATGTCATCATCATCATCATAGTACAGGTATATGTATATTATAAAAGTGGTGTATATGTATGAATCATGAAAGTTCTGCTAATGGTTATGGGAAAACTCAAAAGCCTGTTAAACAAGATGCACTATTTTGATTTTAGACTTTGGATAAACCAACCTTGTTTATAACATCATCATCATACTGAATAATCATTGCCAATACAGAAAACAATTTACAAATTTCTCATTTCAAGAGGTAGACAATGATTACTAAAAAGGTTCTATGGCAGATATTTATATAAAAAATGTTTATATTCTACCTCTTCCAAGATACGTCTTCCAGAGAAGCATACCTGTTCATATATGCTAATATAAATATGCAAAATATTTCATCATGCCAGATCTTGTTTACCAATTGGAAAAAGTAATTAGTAATGAAGCTGAAACAAAATTCTAATAAGGAAGGCAATCAGGCAGTCATATGCCTATAAAGTATAAAATGAAGTTAGTAAAAAAACAAGTTAATAAAACAACAAATAAAAACTAAATTAGTAAAACAAAAACAATGAAAACCATGTTAGTAAAACAAAAATTAGTAAAAACAGAAAAAAATTACTGCATTATATACAATCAATTTGCTAGAGAGGAATTAAATTGTAAATAGTCTTGAATCAGTGTGTCAACCATTCATCCATTGTGCTGGTCGCTAAAACAAACCAACAAAAAAAAAAACAATAATAAAAACATTACCTTTCATATGTGCTACCTATCACAGAGTAAAAAATCAGTGTCATTTTTCTTGAGTGGCATATTTATTAGTATTTCTTCGATAATAGTTGATAAAAGTTTTTTATCAAATAACATTAAAAAAAAATCTAAATTGAATATTTACCTACTATAGAAAACTTCAAACCTGGAGTTTTAGTAAAATTCTCTACATTCACAGGTTTGCAGGTTACGTTCGGACACAGATTACTGTTACTAGATGAAGGGCCTGACCGATTGATATTGTTGGGAACACTCGTTGACGGGCCTGGTGTATTGATATCATCCAGAAAAGCACTCGTAGTTTTTTTCTTTTTGGCTGGTAAAAGAGTTTCTTCTTCTGATGACGAAAAATATTCTTCAAGATCACTACAACTAACACTATCCTCGGAGTCAAAGGGCTTATATGGGACAAATTCATCACCGCTGGAATAATCCGTATCAGAGGCCATCATGTCCTGTTCATTTATTTTGCGTACTTTTGTTTCCGTTAATCTAACAAATTGTGAAAAAAAATTTAAAAAAAATTGACCTTATTCGCAAAAAAATTAATAAAAATTTTATTTTTTAACTTACAGAAAAATGGCGACTACCTACGAAAAGAGGAAAAAACAACGAAGAGAATTATCGTATAGGCGCATGCATAGTCCTTATAGTTTTTCCGTAATTTCAAACAGAAAAACGAACTTCAACAAACGAACATTAACGAGCGCAATCGTCGCCGACAAACCGGAAGTAGTTAATGTACAATATATACCCAAATCTTGTTTTTTGTTTGTGTTTTTAAAAAAAAGAATAGAACTAAGTATTGATTTAAATTATCCAAAATCTTTTTTATTCAAAATCATAAAACAATTAGATAAAATTTAAATTTTAAGGTTAAAACTTGTTTCTGTTTGACTTTTTAAATTTATGATGAATATTATTTTAAAAACTATAATTATTATTATTAGCAATATATAGATATGTGTGTGTGCAGTTTCTAAAAATTAAGATTATCCTAATTGGGTAAAGGACATCTATATTAATACTTTTATATTAATTTGTGTTATATTTTTAAAATAAAATTTTATATTTCAGCACAATTGTTTTAAAATACAGTATAGATATTTTATTTCATTTTTTATTTACAATTTTTTGGTTTCCACATTAAGTTCAAAGAAAAGATTGTAGTTTCTTATTAATTAGCTTTCCTAATTATGTCTTAGATCAGCGTTTCCCAACCTTTTTTGGCTCGCGTACCACTTGGTAGTACATCATGCTAAATTGTACCACTTCATAAAAATGATTGTATTTTGTGAAATTTGTTATTGCGAGTGTGTTATTTTATTTGCATTATACATATTATAGGGTGACCATGTATTCAGATCACATAATGAGACAAATTACATTGTAACATGCCTAAACGTCATGCTGGATTGTAAACTCACTGTAACATATATGTATGTGTTTGTTCAAAGTATCATATTTATCTACTATTTTGTCATATTTCATTTACTAATAAATGGTTTTAATAAAAACACAAAATTATAAAAACTCAATTAATATATTTTCTTATCATAATCAAATGTTTTTATAAAATAAATTTAATGAGATCCTTGTGCTTGTTTCGAAGAACATAATTTTTTGAAATTTGGTTCAGAAGATGCAAGATATACCCTTAAGTCTACAGCTGCATTCAATCTGTTTCAATACTTTTTTAAAAAAAATATATATGAAGAAAAAGCTCTTTTTACTAATTCCATACTAGTAAATGGTAATAATAATTTAAGAGCTTTCTCAGAAAACTGTTCATATTCTTTAATGTTTAACCAAAATTAATTAGATTGTGTCGATAATTTAATTAAATTTTCTTTCTCTTTTATTGATAATGATGTATCTTTTTCTAAATTTTCTTCATAGAAGGGATTTGAAATCCACTTATCATTTGTGTTTTCGGGTTTTGGAAAATATTCCATGAAAGACAATTTTAATCCTGTTAAATGTGCTATTATATTTTCTGTATATGTTGAGACAGACTAACCTTATTTTCAAACAAAAAAATATGTAGAGTTTCGAATTCTTCCGGTTGATTGTTTTCAATACACTGTTTCCAAAAATCTAATTTCTTAATCATACTTTCAATTTTATCATTAACATTAAAGATCGTTATCAAGTTATTCTGAAGTGTCAAATTTAAGTTCATTTATTTGCAAAAAATATCAGATAAATATGCAAGCACCTGAAGCCAATCAAAATCATACAATTTCGAAGAGAGATCAAAAGGATTGTCTTTAAAAAAAAACTGTGCTTCTTGTCTAAGTTCGAATAAGCAGGTTATATAGGGATCAATGAATTTTAATAAACAAAGACGATACAATCACAAACAATAACCTGTCACTTGTAAGCCATGTGGTGAAGTGAATGAGAGTGTAGCACTATCACAACAGTGGCGGCGACATCTCAAGTTACTGGTGGCTAACGGCTAAATTTAAAAGTGCACTCCAAAAAAAAAAAAAAAAAAAAACGATATCAATTGTTGGATTTTCGATCATCGACTGTACATATTAACAACTTTACTGTATAATATTATTCATTAAAATAATTTTTATGAATTATAGGAAAAAACGTTTCTATATATTTTTATGATTTAATTTTTTTATTTTTTATGTCCGCCATTATTGATTATTTTTCATGTACCATCAACGAGCAACTCGCGTACCACCAGTGGTACGCGTACCACAGGTTGGGAAACGCTGTCTTAGATAATTATCTATAATATCATTTAAATATTATAAGAAACAATTTCTTGTAAATTAAAAATGTATCTTAAGTGAATGCAAAAAAGTATTTTTCTAATCCATCTGTATTTACTTTTAATGAGAATTCTTTCTTTATTTTTTGCCATGCAACATTCGGATGACATTAAAACAAAAAATAAATAATGCTCTTAAAAAAACAAGACTGTCTTTCTGAGACTGTTTTCCAAAATAACTTAAGAATTATTTTTCAAATTTATGTTTGATTATAACATAATATTTACTATACATTAATCAGAAATTTCTATTCATTAACGTTGTATATTTATGGAAATTTGCTTATAAATTTACATAAAAATTTTGTTTAAATTAGCATTGAAAAAAAAAAACAGATTTATATCTACAAAAATTTATTTCAGTTTTTATAACACATAAATAATGTATTTAGAAAAATTCTATCAATTTTTGCAATGACAATTATTTTTTAATGCTTTTCTACATTATAAATACAATAATTAAAATTTTCTTAAAATTTCTTTTGAGATTTTTGTAAAATAATAAAATCAGTTAACCAATGATAAGTTCACTTTCCAAAGGCAGCTAAGGAATTAGGCATCAGAATTTTACATCAGTATTTAATCATCATCAGTAATTGATTGCCATTCTCTAAGCATAATATAATTTAATATCAAAATCGTAGAATTAAAAAAAAATTACAATATAAAATTTACATTAATTTAATTAAAGAACTTCATTTAACTAAAAAATAGTAATTTAAACAAGGTATCATAATTAGAAAAAAATAATCGAAAAAAAAATTGTTAAATTATGTTCCATGAAAACAATTTAACAAAATGAAATTAATCTTAACAATATAAAATTAATCATAGGAATGTACAAAAGGCTGGAAATCTTTTATATAAATATGTGCACTTTACTTTTAAGATACAGGCATATATATATATATATATATATATATATATATATATATATATATATCTATATGATAATTTGAATAATTATTTAAGATATAAATAAATTTCTTAACTAATGCTGCAATTAAAATATTAACAAATATTTTAGTTTTCACATTAAGTAATAATTTTATTAATCAAAAATCAACGGCCATATGGTAAATATTCATTTGAAAGATATATATTATAAAATTTATTAATATTTAGAAAGAATTATATTTTCTAAAGAAATTTTGAATATTCATTAATTTTCTAATTGAACCTGGTGTTAGAAACATTTTTTAATAGTCCCAAAAAGTGGAGTTAAGTATAGCTAGTCGAGAACTATCTCTTTAAAAAATTTAGTTAATTTATTTTAAAAGGTCAATGTCTGTATGGGATAAATTAAATAATTAAATATAGATGGTATAATCAATCAATTTTCTGAAGCAAAATCACATAAAATAAGTATTTATATTAGATTACATTACAATTTTCATTTATTTATAAGTTTATGCAAATAATTAATTGATAACTTTTTTAAATAATAAAAGTGATAATTATTTTGAAATAATAATAATAATAATAATAATAATAATAATAATAATAATTGTAAAATAATATAGGCACTATTGCACCTGAACGCAAAGCTATTTTATGCTTAAAACAAAAGAAAATTATACTATTCTGCGAGCGCTTTCAAGAGACGTGCTCTCATCTTCATAGCTCTAAGTGAATTAATGATATGCAAATTATGCATTTTGTTTTAAGCATAAAATAGCTTTGTGTTCAGGTGCAATAGCGCCTATATTATTTTACAAGTATATTTTTTCACGCAAAGTTTTTGAATTATATTTGAATTACAACAACAACAACAACAACAATAATAATAATAATAATAATAGTAATAATAGGACGTTTATTGTAATAATATTAGTATTGATATTAGAATTTTGAAGATTGTCTTACAAAAAAATCAAACTATCTGAATTCGATTCTAAATCTATACATCAATGTTTATTCAGTTATTATTATCCTTTTAATATGTAAATTTATTCTAATAAATGGAGCTTAATAGCTGTAGTACAAAAATTACCAATTTCTTATTGCACATAAAAAATAGGTTGTGGCAAAGAGAATGCAACAAGTTAATTTACCTAAATTTAATAAATTGTAGTGATCATAATCCTAATAAATTATCAACAATGTATATTTTATTTCATCAATATTTATGTTATGAAGTTTAACATTGTTGTTGTTGATACATAAAAATCTATTAAGATTTCATGATAAACTGATGCAGTCAAATACAAAATGTCATTTAAATGAGCATCAATAGGATAGATTTTATCAAGTTCTTCATTTATTTCAATTTTTATATAAATTATCAAATTTGCATAAATCTAAGAATTACAAAAACATTTTTAATAGAGTTCTAATAAAGTAGATTGTACACAATTTTGATCTTACTAGATAATTTCCCAGCATATCAGTAAGTTGAATTTGAACGTTTTGTTATAATGCCACGTGAAGAATCAAAAAGTCTTCAATTTTTTACATGCAAAATAATGACAATCAGAAATATTTTGGCATGTTGGAGTTTAGATAAATAAATGTAGTTTGGCTGCAGAAGCTAGCATTCCTATAAACATAGTTTTATTTTTTTGCAATTAGATGATTTCCTTTTTGAAATTGTGAGTTTGGATTATTTAAAAGTAACGCTAATTTTAGTTTAAATTCCAAAACAAAAAACCATTTCCAAAATTCTATTTTCAACCAATTCAACACCTGAATTGATTCAGAAAATATCTCAAAACTGCTTCAAACCTATAATAACTTTTGATTTCATACAAAAGTTGTTGAAACTTGTAATATTTATATTTCTGAGCCAAAATCCACATTAGCTATATTCACTTTTAAACCCACCATCTCTATCAGATATAAAGATTCAGCACAATAAGTGTTTCCTGATGGATTATATGTTGCTCTTTAGTGACTTTGTATTTCATTCTAAAACCTTCCACGTGAATAGAATTATGATAATTTATTTTATGGTCATGCCCAACAGCTTGGATGAATTCAGCTTTATATCTGTAGACACTTGCTTAATGCTTCAAAAAGTTTTTTATTAATATCAGTACAGTCAAGTACTTATCACAATCCAAATTTAAGATTACTTCATATTTATGGGCTGTAAGTTGAACAGCATTTTTGGTCCCTGCATTACCATCAAGCACAAATGAGCAGAGGTGGAAATTTTGTCAATAAATTTCTTACATCCACTAACAATTTTTGCAATTAATATTACAGAAAGACCAAATTAAAAATTTTGTTTTTGTCTAGGTATGATCCGATTATATCCATTTTCTCAGTGAAAGCACAAGATATGCTGTTAATTTCAAGACTGCATTGTTGGCTCATGTATTATTTCAGATTTTATGATTTATTTTGGGGATAACAACAGTTGCCTTTTTAGATTCAACTTAAATATATGAACTTCATTTTTTTGCTTATTAATTTAATTTGCTGTATTTTTAATTATTTGTGTCATTGTGGTAATTTTTTTTTTTGCAGTATAAATATGTGAGAATAATTTATTTTTTTACATATTTATAATAATGACACACAAAACTAAATTAAGGGTAGTCAAAATAAGAGTCACAGATCACATGACCCTATTCTCTTAAGTTTGTAAGTTATAAACAATGAGGATTGCCAATTCCTCAACAAGCTTTCTGTTAAATGCTTAGCCAGAGCCAGCATTTTAAATATCTCTGTCAGGAATAAGGGTCTTATTCCTAGAAAGCTCTAAATTCATCAACTAAGTAGTCAGCAATTAAAAGCAGAAGACGCTAAAAATCTTTAATCGTGAACTCGGGCTGCCCATCAGTAATAATCTTTTATTCATCATCTACAATTTATAGATCACTTAAAGAAATATATGAATTGAAGAAGATTAAGTGTGAAAATAGAAAAAGTGAAGAGAAGTTGATTTAAAAAGTGGGGATGTACTTTATTACAAAATCACAATTATTGAAAGTACAAATGGAGTAGGATTCATTATAAATAAAAGTAAAAGAATGACTTTCTAAAAATTGATGATATATCAGACAGAATGCCATTAGTTATTCAATTTAATAAAAGATATTAAATATAATTTATAATCAAACAAATTTCCATATAAACCTTTTGTGTTAGATTTAGAAAATGATTGGTTATAGTGACAGAAATGAGAGAGTGAACCCAAGCTTATGAAATTTGAGAAAAAAATATATATATTATAATTTTTTTCTTTACTAAAAAGTCTGGCCATGACTTCATTCCCTCCAACCCAAAAATTGTATGTATAGAAACAAACGACTGCAAAAGGAAAATAAAAGAGGCATATTTTATCAATGGCAATAATAATGCAATAAACAGATGTGACACCTGCTTTGATATTTTTAAAAAATGGACTACCTAACTCATTTTCATTTAATTTGCATGTATTAAGTCTAATGTAAAAAATACCACAGTTTTCAATATGGCTATGATTATGATGTATGGATCCTCAAAAATGCTCAGCCTTAACTGAGTTATTAATATTTTTCATTTTTATAGCTTCTGCAACTTGCGTATTGCATGCACTTCATAAATTTTTACTAAAAATGCTAAGTATAAATGAGTATGGAAATAATCTAATGAAGATACAACAAAATTAGATTATATTTTGACTGAAAGATATATATTTCAAGAGAAAGAGTTAATTATAATTTAAACAAATATAACTGGTTATAAAATTTTCAGAACTGTAAAACAACATCTTGGTATTGGAAGAAAGGTTGTTATAGCAATAAGAAGAAAAGAAAGAACTATTATTAAAAAGAATAACAACATCATAAAATGAGTGGAAGAGTTCTATAACAAAATTATGTAATAATAATGAGCACAAACAAAAAAACATATACAATTACTACATATTCTGAATTGTTAAGTATTTAAAATGAAGAGGCATTATTGAATGCATGAAGAAGTTAAAACATTCCAAGAAATGATAAAATTATTATTGACATCTTAAAAGAAGCAGATAAAGAAATAGAAAAATTGTTGACAAAATTATATATCAAGTATTTAAGTGACAAAGATATAGTGCATGATTAGTAGAATACAATAGTAATATTGATAATTAAGATTGATGATAAAAAAGATATTAAAAAATATAGAGCTTTTGATATTCTATCCATTCGATACAAATATTTAATAAGATAGTTATAATTCTTTTACAGGGAATTTTGGGTCAAACTCCTTAAAGATCAAGCTGGATTTAAGAGTAGTTTTAGCACAGTGGATCACAGTCATGTATTGAGAAAGTTATAAGAAGGACCAATGAGTATGAATTGCCATTATGTTTTGTATTTGTAGATTATGAAAAGCCATTTGATTCTATAAGCAGTTCCACAGTGATTAAAGTTTTAAACCATCAATATATAGATCTAGGATATTATTTTTTGAAAAATATTTACCACTATGATATAGCAGTGATGAGGTTATATGGAATTAACATTGAAAAGATGAATGACAGTGTCATTCCATATCTCCAAAACTTTTTACATCAGTTTTACAATGAAAAAATAAAAATATATGAAGATTGTTTAGCTCATCTAGATTTTGTAGATGATTTAGTTGTTTTTTGCAAATAATGTTTCAGATCTTAAGAAATGTTGTAAGAATTATCAGATGAAAGTTAGAAAGTAGGATTAATAAATACCAAAAAGAGAACTGGTCAATTTATTTTCTTAGAAGATGAAAATAAAGAATAATAATTATGAATTAGAAGAAATTAACAACAAATGTCTTATCCAGATTAAGAATACATATGAAAACATAATGTATGAAATTAATCATAGAATTAAGTGATAGTGGAATGCATTTGTAGAAAAAACTTAATATTAAAAGGATGCCTGTGTGCTTTAAAAGTTCTTATTTATGTATTTGATAATTGGACATATCTCTGCAGAGAAAATATTTCAAACTATCCAATGAAGAATGGAAAGATGTATGTTGGAGAGAGTTTGAAAATGAAATACTTGGATGAACGAACAGGTCATTATTGAAATCATTGACAGAATTAAAACACTAAAACAAAGTTGAGCTGAACATATTGTTAGAAGAGATGATAATAGATGGTCAAATAAAATCTTAATTGGATCCCAACAGGTTATAAAAGATCTAGAAATAGACCATGAAAGAGATGGATAAATAAAATAAGACAACTTGATGGTATAATGTAGAAAATAAAGGACTTGGATTGGAAAAACTGGATTAAACTTAAAGCTACTTTCATTCTGTAATGGATTAGTAATATTGAAGTATGATGATGATTAGAAGCTTTCAAAACAACCTTAAATGGAACGTCATTTATCCTAATTTATCATACGATGTAAAATAAATATAGTATTAAACCATATTAAATTTATTAACAACTATTATATAAAATAATAGAAAAAAGTAGTTTAAATGAAATAAATCTGTATTTACCTCTATAATGCTTATGTATCTTGATTTCCAGACCTCTCTAATCTAAACTTCATCACAATGTATATAAAATATTTTCATTGATATACAAAAGAAAAATAACACTTGAGAGTAAGGATTAATTTTAACAAAATCAATTATTAAAGAGATGATATTTAATTTTTATCGAAATTAAAAAAAAAAAAAATACAATATTTTTTTAAGTGTTGAGTTGCAAAATTCAGTTTGATTTTGCGATAATTAACTCTCAATTTTAAGAATTATTTGAGTGACGAGAAAAAAAAAGTTCATTTTATGTTCTGTTCTTATTTTAAGAAATTTATCAGAATTAATACTTATTTGTATTTAAAAAATAAAAGAAGCTTATGATCTATTGACATTGACCGAAAAATGAATGAATATTTTACCTCCTTATCTATTATTAATATTTAAAATATTCTATATAAAAACCAATAAAACAAAAAAAAAAAAAAACATGCTAATAATTACAAGTATTTTGCAATCTAATATTCCTAAAAAAAATATCCTGTTATTTTGGGTTTTTTTTCCCATTTTTTTTAAAGGCAGATATCACAAAAATGACTAATCAAGGATTTTTTTATCACATGGTACACTCATAGACTTTTTTTTCTTGTAGTCATTTAGATGTCTCATGCACGTAAATTACAAGTACCCCAGGAATAAATGACATCTATCATTAGAGAGTAATTAAAACGATATTTATAGATGGTATTTTGTTTGGAGATGACGTGTAGTCTTTCAACCGTTGACTAATGATGATGATTAATCATATGACATCTCTTGATCATTATCAGTATTGCCCTTCTCTTTATTCTTAAAAATAAAGGCACAGCTTTTAATATTTACATTTAATATTCAAGTAATTCTTATAATATGAATAGAAGATTAACATATAAATATATGGATTCGCATTTATAAATATTGTATATTGTTTAAATAAATAAATACGCATATGATGGCATTATACATATATAAGCACAACGTTTCGTTAAGATTTAAAATAATTTACAACGTACTTGTTTAACTATAGATCACGTTTGTTCAATTAGTATATAAAACTTTACATATTCATATACACATAAATGTATATTTCTTTCATAACAGTTTTTTTTTTTTTTTAAAAAAAAAAAAATCTTTAAATGTAAACCCCATTGGTAATGAGAAATATGAATTTATTTACTTTATATTATGTAATTTATTCATTTTAAAATAAAACAGTATTTTTTAAAAAATGCTAAAAGCATTTTTTTAAAAAAAAAAAAAGTTTCTTTTTATATTAAAATGTGGCAGCCTTGTTCAGATTAGTTCTCTGCTATCAGACTATTGTCAGACAGTTTTAATTTATTTTCCTTTCAGCTCGAGTAATTTGAGATAGGGTGAATAGTTGCTTGTCATAAGTTGTTTTAATGCGTACCCGGAGGAGATAGCCAAGCAAGTAGGTTGGGAGAATTTAATAGATATCAGCTCGTTTGGCTCCGCTCTGCTGCACATTAGTAATGCCTTGGCAAACAGCTGCATCCTTTTGAAGAAGCTTTCTGCAGCCGAGCTCCCGGGAGAAAAAATCGATAGCATTAATAATGAGATGAGTCATGCTAGTTGAAAATAATTCCTGGAGATCCAGCTGAAGCAAATGCTTACTATTTTACCAGGTAATTGTTCCAGAAAGATGGCAGAAAATACTGCAACATTTTGTCAAAGATATTTCAGTGATGAATCTTTTTTAAAAAAATAAATAAATCTGATTTATTTTACACTGGTTGCGGAGTTCAATTTATTTTTTTTTGTATTTGTATTACAAATTAAAAATATATAAAAGAGGTCATAAAATCAATGCATTCAACATGGCAATAATCAATGGTCATGAAATTAGGATTCTAAAACCTTTTTTTGTTATTATTGCTACAATTATATTTATATGTTTAATTCCTTTTTCCGAATGAATGTTCTTTCCATAAATGGCACTACAGACAAAAATGGTACTTGGCTAAAACACTCCAAAAACATTCTCTTTAAACAAATAGAGGCTAGTTCTAGAAGACATACAAATGGCTAAAAGAGTATCATATTGTAGAAATTGTTCAGATTCTTCAAATTTGGAAAAGAGAACCAGCCAAAATAGATTTATTAATGTTTGAACAGCCATGTATGAAGTTTGGTCTTCATATTTTACAGAAATGTCAATATGGATCTATCTTTTATTTTTTTCAAGTTCCTCTGCATTGATTCAAATTATACTATTCAATAAAACAATGAGAATGAAACTTGAAAAAATGAAATATTGGCTTTAGATAGACATTTAGTAAATGACTGAAGAGCCTTGGCATGCTTAGAACTAGGAAAATTGAAGTATTTTTAAAAAAACCTATGAAACACTTTTCATTCTTATTCCAAATTTTGTAGATCTATTTTTTACTTTATGTGCTTGAAAATTTGGTAATGCAAAAATTTATTTTTTTGTTATGTTTTTTTTTTTTTGTTGTTGTTGTTGTCATTCAAACACCATTTTAAATTTATTGTGTGTTTTGTTAAAAAAAATTGATAATTTAATGAACTCTTGGAATCCAGGTGTAAGTTTCTACTATTAATTATATGAGATTGAAATCATGTGACAACTTTGATATATAAAGAATATATCCAAGCTTTGTTTTTATAAATTTTTCAGAAAATAGTTTGTGGTTATATTCTAGAAATGATGCAATAGAAACATTAAAGAATAATGGATGAAAGATTATTATTAATATTTTTATTTTTCTTCTGAAATAATTTCTATTAAAAACCTATTAAAAAGTTAATAGTTTTTTTTTTTTGGAAAGAAATAGTTTTTTAAAAAAAACTACCAAATATCCTATTAAATTAAACATATAAATGCAATGTCATAATTCTTAAATAATTTAAATACTTAGAGTAAAATCTGTAATTATGATTCCAATTATTTATTTCATTTAATATTTGCATAGGAATTATTAAAAATATTTAATTAATCATTAATAAAAAAAAATTGATGAAGATAGATTATAAATTATCATTTGCGATTTAAAGCAACTAAATGTTTGATTTAAAACAAAAAAAATAATCATTTTACTTTAAATACATTTTTCTATTTTCGGTTTGTATTCTGAAGTTTATATAAAATTATTAATATATGAATAATTTATTCAAAATTTACACATACACAAAACAGAATAAAGAAAGTAAAATTTTAATTATAACTTTGTAAAACTTTATTAAATAGAAAATAATTTGAAATCAATATGTTGAAAAAAAAAGTTTTTGTTATTGTTTCTTGATTCTCCTGTGATCTAGATAATAAATTCGGAAAAGATTTTTAAAAAAAAGAAGGAAAAAACTGCATTTATTTTTTTTAGATTAACATGGTTTCTTTAACTTATTTTCTTATATAAGACAATACTGATTTCTATCTTCACTTAGAAAATTATGGATTGATTTTTTTAAAATAAAAAACTATGTTGTACTCATATTTAATTACACTTTCATGTATTACAATTTTTATAACATATTATTTAAACATCTTTTTTATTTTGTTATTATTATTTCAATTTTATTTTGAGTTTTATTTAATATCTGTAATTTATTATATGTTCATATTTTTTATTTCTTTTGTTTGTTTATTTATTTATTTATTTATTTATTTAGGTAAAGGCCTTTATTTTTAATAAGAAAAACGTTTATACAAAAACGATTTTTAAAAATATTTTTAAAAATAATTTTACTTAGATATCAAAATTACACAATATGTATATTGGTGATTATTTATCTTTTCAACATGTGTGTGATCAGATGGGTCAGCAATATGAGATGGCACTGAGAGTGGTGAGTCATGTGAAAGTCTGAGTTCGAACTCCAAATATATTACATATATAAATGCTGGTTTAAGCCTGTACAATGTATTAATATTAATATTGATAAAGTTCAATAACAATTATGAATTATAAAAATTAATAAATAACAATGCCCAATCAAAAGTAACTTCTGTTGTGTGGCTATTTTTAATATGGTCTTATCTATCTCCTTTTTATTTTTACAAGATAAGATTTAAATTTAAAAACAAATAGTTATTGGTATATGGCATATTTTTAGGAAATAAATTTTTCTATCCATTGTTTTAATATTTAGTTATTGACAATAAATATATATCTAACAAAGTACCTGATGCAAGCAACATCAGTGATAGATTATAACAGTATTGGATTTAAATGCTTGGATTTAAATCATGACTGAATTTCATTAATATTAGAATTGCTAAAATTTTCCGACTTTATTAAAAATTAAACATTTTTAAAACAGATGTAACATTGGTCTTATTAGAATATATTTGTGATAAAAGAAAATACTAATTGCAACAGTCTTATGTAGCTAATTGTAAGGTTTTAGTTATTGTAAAAAAAATTATTGTTCTAAAAAATATGAATTCATCATAAAAATGTTAATATTTTAATATCTTTATTTATATCACATGATCATTATTTCTTATGCTTGCTCATAACTGTTATTAAAACAGGTGAAATTTTCCATATAGTAATGCCCCTCAGTGCAAGCCAGAGTAATCAATAGATGCCAGAAGGCTTGTGCATAAAATTCCCATCTAGTGCCCACTCATCCAATATCCCCAAACTAGTTTCTGGCACTAGATGGAAATTTTATGTACAAGCCTTCTGGCATTCATTGATTACTCTGGTTGGTACAGGGTGACACTACTGTATGGAGAGTTTAGCCTTAATCTTAAATGGATCTGAAATCATAACCTTAATCCTCTAATTTGCAACAGTTATAGAAACAATTTTGCTTTATAATATGCAGCATTCAATTTAGAGCATGCTAAATTTAAATCACCAAATATTAGAGGCATTGTGGCATTGTCAATTAGAAGAAATAAGAGATAGAGGTGTTTTATTGAGTAATGGCATTAACACGGAGTCATAGACTGTAGTAATTTGGTATGTTTATTTTGACAATATTGAAATCGTAATAATTTGTCATAAGTTAAAAAATAAAATAATTTAAAATTTCAATGTTAATATTTTTAATTTCTTAAAAATAGATGTTTAATTTAGACTTTGATGTATTAAATGGTAGCCCAAAAAAAAACCCGATGAAATCACATGACATGTAAATGGAATGTTTTAGCCATTTTCCAATTGCCAAACTGAAAGTGTCTAAAATGTTGATATATATATAATTAGTATTTTAGGACATCATATGACATGTGAGCATATTCTTTACCATTTTATCATTGACAAATAATTCTGCAAATGATAGTAAAAAAATAATCTGAAATAAAATATTTACTGCTATAATATAATTACATATAGTTTTTTTAAAAACAGAAAATTAGCTAGATTTAATTATTTTTTTAAATAATTCCTACTTAGTATAAGCTGTAGGAGATGCATGCACTTATTTTCCCCCCTTTATGCATTATGATGATGTTGATATTAAGAAATAAACGTTATCTCGAGTAGGATTAGTATAAATCTAGCAAATATCTCAAGTCTAATGTTCTCCGTTTAATCAATCGCATTCTAACTAAAAAAATAATTAGTTTTATACATAAATAATTGAAAAGTTTTCATAAAAGCTACTAAAATGTATAGAGTTATCTTCACTATATTCTAGAATTATCTTTTATAGAAGTAATGGACATCAAATGGTATAGTATTATAAAATTCTCATTTCCAGACCCACTTTTGGAAGCACATGAATGAGCAAGTCATGTGATGTTGCTATTAGTATCTTAATGTAAGTGTTGAAGATTTATTCATAATAATTAACAATTATTTAAAACTAATGTCATAGACAATGAATAAATTACAATCACCATGTTATAAATATCATTTGTTCTATATCGTGTAATTTGAAGAGTAATTACATTATTGCAATTATTAGCCATCATTGATATATTCAAAATTTAAATTATATACATATTGCTCAATAATATTCCTTTTAGTGTATTGATGCACAACAATTTTGTATGTCTACAAAATATTGAGAGGTCATTCTCATAGTTTTGTAGTTAAGTAGAGATAAAAGGTAGCTGCTGGGGTTGCATTAGATCCTAAGATCTAGGTGCAGTGCTCTCAGATCCAATGCTCCTCACTGATGATGGCCACAAGCCAGAAACTAGTCCGGGGATATTGGATGAGTAGGCACTAGATAGGAATTTTATGCACAAGCCTTCTGGCATCCATTGATTACTCTGACTTGCAGTGAGTGGCACTACTGTATGGAGAGTTTTGCCTGTTTAAATAGATGTCATTGACATCAACGGAAAAATGAAGAGGTTGGTGGAAATGGGCTTAACATAATATTAAGAAAGATATTATCTGGACATTTAAAGTCTTCAATTGGCTGCTACAATATGTAAAAGACTTAGTAAGAGACAACCAATGATTAAATAAAATAAATAAGTTTGTTGATGTTGTGTGGAGAAGAGAAATTATGATTTGGAAAAACTGGACTAAATTTAGGCACTTTCATTCTGCAGTGGATTGATAATGCTTAAAATGATGATGATGATATGCATAGGTATTTATTAATCAGAAAATATTGTGAATTAAGTGTAGATCTTGACACATGGAAATATGTGTTATGGCAATAAGAGCGGGTTTATTAATGATTTAAAACTAAGAGTTAAAAACAGTATATGTCTTGATGAGATAAAATAAAATATGTATGATATCTAGTGGAAAAATTTCCAAATTAACAATTAAAGTCATTCATTATACATAGTTGTTAACAGATTTTTTTGCATTCATGCTTATTATAAAAAAATCTGCACACTTGATTATGGAAAAATAGACTGAATAATTAGCAGTTAATATATTGACAATTAAAGAACTTTGTTAGAATTAATTTCAAGTAATATCTCTATCATATTAGTTATAAATTTAGCAATAGTTAAATTGACAAGCTCTTGGGGATATATTAGAGTACAAGTATTTTCCATATATTAATAAATAAAATCTTATAGAATTTGTATATAACTTCAGTTATTTTTATTCTTTTTGTGTGATTTGTTTAATTGAAGTATTAAAAGTGTAATCAGTTTAATTCTAATTGCCATGGGTTCTGATCTGCTAGAGAGCTACAATTTTTTTGTGATGTACAATTATTTCACAATTTTCCTTTAGCTTCTGATGGTGGAAATTTAATTTCTATCTGAAAATACATCTCTATTGATTTTATTATAATTTTAAACAACATTATGCTTCTTTAAGCCAATAAACATCACATGATCACCATTTCTTATGCTTGCTTATAACTGTCATTAAAACAGACAAAACTCTATATATATTGCCTCTCAGTGCAAGCTAGAATAATCAATGGATGCCAGAAGGCTTGTGCATAAAATCCCTATCTAGTGCCTACTCATCCAATATCCCGAGACTAGTTTCTAGATTGTGGTTTTCATCAGTGAAGAGTCTTGGATCTGAGAGCACTGGGTGAGTAGGTATTAGGTAGGGATTTTATGCACAAGCTTTCTGACATCCAATGATTACTCTAGATTGCACTGAGTGGCAATATGTATAGAGAGTTTTGTTAGTTTTAATTTTGCTTCTTTGTTACGAACTTCAATTTTGTATCATATTTAATACATAAATGATTTAATATTATATTAACTAAAGATCTAGATAACTCTAGAGTCAAATGCAGATGAATGCTCTTGGAAATATGTAAATATATGAATGGATCATATAACATAAAGATCTAGATGACTCTAGAGTCAAATGCAGATGACTGCTCTTGGAAATATGTAAATATATGAATGGATCATATAACATAAAGATCTAGATGACTCTAGAGTCAAATGCAGATGACTGCTCTTGGAAATATATACATATATGAATGGATCATATAACATATCATACCATTTACACTTTTTTAAACACTTTATCAATACTTTTATTTATATCAAACTAACAGTTTTGTCTGTCCTGCAGTCATTATCAGAACCACAATATTCAGATATATAATTATACAATTAATACACTGAACAATAATTTTATAAACAATTGTTAATAATAATTGGAATTTAAAAAGATTAAAAGAAACAAGTTAAAGAAAATGACAATAGAGGGAGTGTTAAACAAATACAAATTTTGAATTTTTTTGTCAGTTGGGTTTTGGAAATAGAATTAACAAGAGGTAGGTAATTTTTTGTAATAAAAAATAAAAAATAATTTGTAATGTGGGTAAAGTTAATTGATAGAAATATGTAATAAAAATAAGACAAGATTAGAAGTTGATTTTATAATATAAGAAAAATGATAATAATATATATTAAATAGTAAAATAAAAGTTAAAGTTATAATTATTATATTAAATAATAATTTAAAAAATAAAATAAAGTGATATAAAATATTGATCAAATTATTTAAAAGCTAAAGTAATAAAATGGGAAATAATTATTTATAAAGGTCATATTAAAATATATAATTATTTTTGTTTATATTGTGTATTTAATTATGTATATCAATATGTGAATAAGTGTAATAATTGTATAATTATATATTTGAATATTGTAGCTCTGATTATGACAGGACAGTCAAAACTGTTAGTTTGATATAAATAAAAGTATTGATAAAGTGTTTAAAAAGATGTAAATGATATATGTTATAATAAAAATCAATACATAGGAAAAGAAGTTGAAAATTATAATGGATCATATAATAGTGTTAGTATGTTTATTTGCTATGCATTTCAAAGTAATTTATGATCTTTTGATGTCACAGTAATTTATATCTAATTTAATTAATTTGGTACACTATTTGTTCAGCTGATGTGTATTTTTCTTAATTTTAGTCACATTTTATAAAGTGTTTGGAAATGAAAAATGAATATTAGGAATTAGATTTTTTTTGATATTGAAAAGTGTCTTTTTTAAAGATACACAATGTATAATACAACTTTCTGTATTAGAGAATTATCCTAATTAGCCACTGAACATTAACAGTGAACCTTTTAAGAGATATTCTATGCAAACATGTAAATGAGTGGCAAAAGGCTAACTAACATACTACATCAAGCAAATTTTGTGAGACAATTGCATTTACTTTTTTTTTCTGTCTTATAAAAAAGTTTATTCAACTCATTCATATCTTAGTATTGTGTTATATTGAACATTTTACTTCATTTCAGCAATACTTTTAAAAATATTTTTGTTATTGAGGCATCTTTTGTATTTCCTATTTTAGATCTTTTATTATAATAGTTGTTTTTTTTTAGATTTCATTCTAATACATTTATTTCAATAAATATCTAAATGCTTCCATTAATTCTTCAATATATATATATATATATATATATATATAAATATATGAAGTAAGGCAAAAAAAAAAAAATTAAAAAGAAAAAAAAAAAAAAAAGGGAAAGGAAAAAAAAAAAGAAAAAAAGAAAGGTGAAAGGGGGAGAAAAGAAAAAGGAAAAAAAAAGGAAAAAAAGGGGGGGGAAAAAAGGAAAGGGGGGGGGGGAAAAAAAAAAAAAAAAAGTTTATATGAACTTTATAAATATAATCAGGAGTACATTGAATATATAAATAAATCATACCCAAACCTATTCCTCAAATTTAGAATGATTTTATATGTGCGTAAATAAATATTTTATGTGTAAATTTCTCAGTGGCTTTTAATCTTTTATATAAGATATAAAATTAAGATATTTTATTATCTCTCTACTCACTAGGCTAGTGACTTGGGCTAATGGTCGGAATATTTAAAGAAAGTGGAATCTTAACAGCACATATCTCCTACTTTATAAATTTTTCTAGGTCAAATCCTAGATGGTGCCCGTGTAGTGCAGATATTGTTTTTCGGTTAGGTCGATCTTCACTTTCATTTCCTCGTTATAATTGAGCGCCCACATGAGGCTCTCGACCTCCAGAGATTGACCCTGAGAATTTTAAATGAATCATCCCGTAAATTTTTTTGAAATTTATAAATATATTTTTTATTACATGGAGTTCAGTTTGAAGTTTTTTTAAAAAGTGCTCCAGTAAGAAAAATTGCGCATATGTAGAGAGAAATACGAGGAATAAAAATAATAAATAAAATTAATTAATAAATATAAATATAATTTTTTTTAAAAAAAGTCTTGTTTAAAATCTAATCATTTAACTCCTAAATAATACTTAAAAGTTGAAGAAAAGAAAATTGGAAGGGAGGGCAGAAATTTAGCTGGTAATAAGGAATCAACAGTCAACATTTTTTTAATCATTATATTTGTGTGTAATTAGTTTTGTTTTAAAAAAAAAAAAGTTTTGTCCTTTTGAAATTTTATATATAATCAATTTGTGTAATAATTATAACACTAAGTAAATTTTTTTTTTTAATTTTTTTTTTTGAGGAAGTTTACTGATATGTAACGATATATAAATATGTCGTTACATTAATTTAAAATAAAAATTAAAAGTCAAATAAAAGTAAAAAATAAATGTAAAATTAAAATGTTTTTAAAATATATATATTACCCACAGATGCTAAACTTTAAGTGTTTTTTTTTAAATAAAAAAAAAAAAAGTATTAATATTTTTTTTTTAATAAAAAAAATACAGATTGAAATATAAAAATATTTTAATAAAAAAAAATAAGTAAGTTAAAGTAAAAATAATTCCTGTAAACTATAAATGAAATGATTTTTATTAATTATTAAAATGTGTAATTAAAAAGTCAATAAAGTTAATAAAAAGAAAGAAATTTTATTACCAATGAACACTAAGCTGTGGCTCGGACCCTAACGAAAGTGATAGACTATGACTTTTGTTCTTGAATCCTTGTGGATAATATAAAAAGGGAAATACGTTTTAGGAAAGTTCCAGCGTTGTGTGTTTGAGAGATGTGGTATGACGCACATACCACATTCTCTATAAAAAAAAGGAAAATGAAAAGACTGTGATACCTTGAACCAGCTATTGCCATCTCCAGAACATTACCTTCCAACGGAAAAGTCTGTGTGGGAATTGCCAATGGGAACATGGACCCCTCTACCGTAAGCAATAGAACTGAACAATTGTTAGAATCATAACATTAATTAAGAACTTTAAAGATTGATAAGTAAATTTAAATTTTATTAAAGGAATTTTCTTATTATTGTAATAAATTGATAATGTGAAATTTTATATATTGTATTTGATAAAAAAAATCATTTCCATTTATTATTTATTGTATTGATATTATTTTAAATTTTTAAATGAGGAAATTTCAGGTTGGGTATAGACATTCATAGATTCTTCGGGTGATAATTTTGGTTTTCTTCGATTAGAATAGATGTCACGATATCTGCAAGATCTTACGATGAATGTAATGGGATTTGAATATTCCCTATGCAATGACGTTTATGATATTTTTTTTGATTTTTTTTAATTTGGAATTTTTTGCCTGGGATCTGTGCGCTGTTTACATTTTAAAAATTTTATAAAATTATTTGTGCGAGTATTAAATGTTAAACTTAATGGCGGGAATGGCTATATAGATTTGTAAAATTATATTAGGAGGAAATCTTAGGTTATTTTGTTTTTGAATTGGTAATGGATTGGATATATTTGTGTAATTAGTAGATTAGTATGAGTTTACTTCTCAGAATTACCTGTATACACCCACCAACCCTTTGCCTATGGATGGGATTGTAATGAAAGGATCCGGTCCTTCCTATGGAGTTTTATTTTATTGTTTTCTTTTACAGACGTCATATTCCTGTATTAGACAAGAGTAATGTTTTTCAACTATATTGTTCGTTCCTTCCTAACAGTATAGTATATTTTGCTTTTTTTTTGTACATTGAATACATAAGTATCAGATGGATTATCCATTTGACTGGAATTTTGCCTAAGGTTAAATAGGGGTAGAATTTTTATTTTAATCAGATCTATGTAGTTTTTTAGAGTAATCTAAATAAAAAATTAAAATATTGAAATTTATTAAATTAAAAAATAAGAGTAATATAAAAATTAAAATGTTAAACCTATTCCTGAATTAGAATGATTTTATATTGTAAATAAATATTTTATATTACAATCTGCATGATCTTTTAAGATATAATATAAGATATATTATTTCTCTACTCACTAGCTATGACTTGGGCTAACGGTGGAAGATTTAAAGAAGTGGAATCTTACAGGGCGGATCTGCCTACTTTTAAGAATTTTTTTGGCTCTGCCTAGTGGCGCCCTGTGTGCAGATTTGTTTTTGCTGTTCTCTCTTCGTTAGAAGGGGGGTAATATATATATACACAAAACCTAAGTTATTGAGTAATTGAATGATTGCAAAATTAGCATCTCCATTGAATTCATTTTAAAAATGGTATTTTAGAGATATGTTAGCATTATTTTCCAATAGAAAAACAGCACTGGCTTGAGATGTAAATATCCAAAAAACTATTATGGGAATGTAAGCTTAAGTTAAATATATTTAAGCACTTAACATTGGTTTTGCATGTAAATTATGTAGATAATTTTTAAAAATTAATGTAACAGTTAAATATAGGATTTAATAGATGACATTTTCTTAGCTTCTTTTTTGTGTGTATTGTTAATTTATTCCTTTAAAAATAGCTGCTTTTTAATTATCAAATATCTCTGCTTAAGTTTTCCTTTTTTTCTTTTTGTAGTATATCTTTTTATTTCTCAGACACAAAATTTTAGTTTATGGCATTTTAATGGGGAAATATCTATAGTGTCAGGATTTATAATCATGACACTAAATTTATGATTTGGTCTGTATTTTATTTTATTTTTCAGATATGCAACCAAAGGTTCATATACAGCAAAAGTGTATTTATCTTTAGCTATACTGGTTTTCATCATTCAATCATCTTCAGCTATTTTTCGTTTCCATATTTTTTTAAAATTCCTCTAACAAAGTAGAGTTTTCATTACATTGATAAATAATTCACTTGTGAGAATAAGAAATTTATATAACATCTTTTAAAGTTTCTAATTTTTTTGAAGCCAATATATATATATATTTTTACAATATTAAATATGATTTTTATATTGTCTTCAAAACTGATTGATAAGTAAATATTATTATTATTAATTAAGTTTTTTAATTTTTAATCGTATCTTATTATTTATTTCTTTATGCAATTTTTATTTGCATTTATTACATATATGTTGTCTATCTGTGACTATCTTGTGTTTCAAATTAACTCACAGAATAGTGATTGGTTTGATAAGAAACCACTCATCACAGAATTTGACCAACATTTTTAATATAAATGAAAAATGCATATTGAACCATAAATTACATTATGAGAGTATCTGCCATATTTGACATGTTTCTACTTTAATAATTGATTTTTACCTGATTTATTTACTTATTAATATTTAGTATATATATAAGCGCTTTAACACACTGAAGAAGAAGCTGTCAGTAGTAACAAAAACAATTATTAATATTTATTAAATTTATTTATATATGAATTTTTTCTACAGTATAGGCTTTTTCATACCTGCAATATTATATGTAATATATAGGGAATTTGAACTCAGACTTTCACATAACCCTCAACTATCCACACTATCTCATACTGCTGATACCCTTGATTACACATATGTCAAAAAGATAAATAATCATCAATATATGTATTTCATGCTAAACCAGCACTCATCAGTTGGTCCAGATTATCATCTCCACACACATATACAATCATAAATATATACTTAGTTTTAGAAAATAATAAAACAGAAAAAACTTAAATAATTTAATTAACGTAGAGTAATTGATTATGTTCATATACAAAGTTTACATTTAATATCAAATTCTCATATGAGAGAGGCCAATAAAGTTTTATAAAGTAATAATTATGATCTTTACATGAAAGAAAAAATAAGATATTAGTCAGTATGAATAAATGAAGAAAAGAGTATAAAAGCTATGAATATATTGTGGTAAACTGGGAAGTGCACAATATATTATAGTTGAAGCTACATCTGTTAATGAAAGGTAGAGTGCTTTATTATATAAGCATGAATCATTTAAAAACAAAGCAAAGATTGGAAAAGTGGATTTTGTGGGAAATGGAAAATATAGATTGTATAGAAAATTTCAAGCATATTATTTTAGAATTATGATTTTAAAGAGAAAAATGTATAGGTAAGAGGTAGTTAGATAACATAGTAACAAAGATGAAGCATGCATTTGTGTTGACAATGGGAAAGATATAAAAAAATGTAGATAGAGCAAATGGCTAAGCAACAAAAGACCAACATTTCTACTGGATTTATTAATAAAAGAAATGGCTCTGATAGATTGGATAAAAAATTAATTGCCTAAAAACTAATCTTTGATTTAGTTAGCATTACTACCCACTGTACTTCGATTGTTCAAACTTATTATCTTTTCAACATGTGTGTTATTAAGTGTATCAGCAATATGAGATAATATGGATGGTTGAGGGTCATGTGAATGTATGAATTTAAAACCCTTATATATTAAAGATGCTTTTGTAAATAGAATAAAGAAACCATATTACTGCACTTAATGCAGATATCAGTTACTTGGTACATTTAATTTTATGACCAAATTTCATCTTTTCCAACTAATGTATAAAATAATTTAGAAGTAAACAATAGTGTTTTCAACTCTTCTTCATTTCATAATATTCATCTTACAAATATATACTTTATGCTAATATACACTGTTAATAATTCTTCAACAATTATTTTTCTCTAATAATGTTTTCATTAATGCTTGTAAATATAATTGTAAGTCATAATATTTAATGATATAAATATTTAATTATCTATTCATTTCTCTTATTATCAATGAAACAATACTTTTTGTTTTCCTAAAGGTTTGTGATGATGATGTTGTAGTTGTATTTTTATATTGGACTATTTCTATCATTTAATATGTGTGTTGAATGTCTTTAGAAATATTTAACTTTATTTAAATATTCCATTCAACTGTTAGTAATAACACATCATACAGGTTAGTATATGCACAATATTATGAAAGGTATGAGTCTCCCCTTTTCTTCAGGTATCACTGGCCTGATCAGTGACAGTACTAGCATGGTATTCAAACTTAGGTCCTTAGATTCTTGAATATTGAATTTTAAGGTAATGCTCTAACCAACTGAGTCATCCTGCCAAAGACAACAGTCTGTAGTAATTTGATATACTTATCTATGAGGTTCCTCCTGATTTCTCCACTTTTTCCTAAGACCAAAGTTGATGAGTGGTTTCCATACATTATGTATGGTCACACTAGGTTGGCTTATGGGATTTTTTGCCATTTTTATGTGAGTAGCTTCTTTAAATTTTCTTCGTTGCACCTTTTCTTCTTTATGGACATTCAACACACATATTAGATGTTGGAAACAGTCCAATATAAAAATACAAAACCAATACTTTTGTTTTAAAATCGAAATTAATTTTTAAGTTTTTTTGACTTATGTTTTCTTTCTACCTCATTTCAAAAATATATATAATAAATTTTAAACTCAAATTACTTCAAACCATTTACTATCCATCATTTCTTATTGTCATTTTATCTACAGAAAAATGTTAAAATATATATTCTCAGTATTTGATAAAAAAAAAAATGCAATCTGTTTGTTTCCTTTTTCCTCTTTGCTAGCACTCATCTGGTTAACTTGAATATATTTGGGTTATTAGAGGGAGGAAAAGATAATAACAACAAAAACAAATAATCAACTAATAGAGTGTAGAAATGCACACATAAAACTTGAAATCGAAAAGGTTCACTTTTTTAAATTGTGGTAATGATACAAGATAATCAAAATTTATTAGATGAGGATTAAGAAAACGAACAAAGCATAGTGAAGGAAAACTGATTTAAAAATGGATAATAATAATAATAATAATAATAATAATAATAATAATAATAATAATAATAATAATAATAATAACAACAACAACAACAACAACAACAATAATAATAATAATAATAATAATAATAATAATAATAATAATAATAATAATAATAATAATAATAATAATAATAATAATAATAATAATAATAATAATATAATAATAATAATATAGTTAAAAGCTAGCGGATCTAATAACTAATGCCAAAATCTCAGGCAAATTTAATTTTTTAATAAGAGTAGATTTAAAATCAAATATACAAAACTCTATAATTTTGCGGATAACTGAATTGTTTTGGTTATATATACTAGTGTTTGTTTAAAAAAAAGGGAATTTAAACATACCTTTAATTGGAAAACTTAAAATGGCGACCGCTCAACCGATTAACCAGGTGGGTGGTCCATCGCAGAGCACGAGAAAATCATATGCTGCTATAGCAAAATAAGCCCAAGATTACGTAAGCCCGGCAAAAAGGTCCTAGGTTCAGGAAAACAACAGCAGATGATTTGGAAAACTTGAATCTTATGGATCAAAATAAAAATGATCCCCCTCCCTCTCATATTGAATGGACTGATGAAATGCTGGAACAAATTGGAGAGAAATTCAACAAAACAATACCTTGATCACTTTTTCCTGACGTTTAAACGTTTCTTCACCAATAAATCAATAGTACTCACTGTAACAGATAGTCTTTGCACACTATACAGTTTCCCCAAATCCCTTCTAATAGAAACACTGCATGAAAATAATATGCTTGAATCGGTACAATGCATAGGCGACCATCCAAATAGCAGATATGTGGCGGTCCAGTTTTATGAAAATGAGCAAAGAGAACAATTTAGAAACCGAATTAAGACGCTAAATAATTTCGCACTAATAACAGTCGATGAGAATAAATATAAAAATATCTCCGAATTTTAAAAAATACGTATTTTGGATACAACATGGAAGATTTCCAAAAATGATGAATCCTTTCGGAAAAGTCGTTTTCTTCCAGCAAAAATACATTAAAGAAGCAGCAATTCCCATACTAACCAATAGCTTTGAATTCAAAATTAAATTGAATAAACAAGTAGACCCGGAGAATATCCCCACACACATAACCGATGAAGAAGCTACACTATATATTTACGTCAGAGGGCTTAAGCCAGGTTGCTT